>SJYO01053317.1:0-10000 GCA_006410555.1 Capra ibex
GTAGCTCGAGTTTTAACTTTCTGAGAAACCTCCATACTGTCTCCACAGTGGCTGTTCCAGTTTGCATCCCTACTGCACAGAGCTTTCCTTTTCTCTCCTTCTCCAGCGCTTCCTATTTGCTGTCTGATAACAGCCATTCTGAGAGGTGTGAGGTGACAGCTCATTGTGCTTTTGCTTTCTGTTCCTCTGGTGATTACTGTCAGGTGTCATTTCTGACAGAAACCTTTGGTTCCGGGAACGGGGAGGGGAGGGAGTCCATGGTCCAGGGTATAAGCTGACAGACTTACCTGCCATAAATACCTTGGCCTTGGGGCAGGGGCAGGTGCATTGTATGCAAAGTCAGGTGGGTCTAGGTTTGGATCTGCCTCCAGTTCTGCAAGCCTGTTCCTTCTCCTGTAAAATGGAGATGTAAACACGCATTTCCTACGTAGCCACTGGATCAGACACCTGGAGGGGGAGTGTCTACACCCTATGGAAACCTGAAAGAATGCAAGGGTCCTGACCCTGCAGGCAGCTGGCTCCTCCTGGGCCGGGATCAGCTTTATGTCCATCTCTTCTTGTCACAGGTTCACCAGGACCTGCAGGACGAGCAGGAATGCCAGGACCAGCTGGCCCCACTGGGCCGAAAGGAGACAATGGCTCTGCTGGGGAACCTGGACCAAAGGGAGACACTGGACCACCTGGTGAGCAGCTGGGCATGGAATGCAGGTGTCTGCAGATGGCATGCTGCCGCTAGGCCATGGCAGTAGGCGCGCACAGATTCTGCCCCAGGAAGAGGAAGGTCATTCTCAAGGTGGCATGCAGTTATTTCAGGGAAGACTGGAGCTCCTGGGGAGGGTGGAGAGTGAGGGCAACATCTTTGGGAGGAGGCTGCCCATCTGACTTCTATTACAGCCCCATCTTTTATGCACTCCCACTTCCAAGGAGATTCAGTGTCACTGACTGGGCTGGTCCTTTTTCCCCAGGGCCTCCAGGTAAGCCTGGTCCAGCTGGAAGAGAGGGCCCCTCAGGGAGGCAGGGGAGCATGGGACCTCCAGGCACACCAGGCCCCAAAGGAGAACCTGGGCCCAAAGGTAGGAGGGTGGTATGTGGTGGGTGAGGGAGGGAGAAGGGAGGGGTGATGTTGGCAGCCTTGGTGGGGACCTCCACGCCTGGTAGGCCTGGCCTGGGCCTCTCCCCTCACATTCCCACACTGACTGAATTTCCTAGAGAAGACCAAGCGGGCAGGAGCAGTCTCCCGGGTCACTCTCTCACCTGGACCTGTGGGTGACAAGCCACACTGCTAAGGAAATGGTACCTGCTGAGCACACTCTGAGCCATGTTCCTCCAATGTGTTCCTTCCTCAGGAGGACTGGGTACCCCAGGTATGCAGGGCTCCCCAGGCCCCACAGGCCTCAAAGGAGAGAGAGGTGCCCCTGGTGTGCCTGGAGGCCCTGGACCTGCTGGGGCGGCAGGTGAGCAATGACGTGGGGCTGGGCTCATAATCCCCTGTCCCCACCACCACCAGTCACCAGGTCAGAGCTGGAATTCTAGGGAGAGAGCCAGTGTTGGGTTTTGGGAACTGTCTGTCTCCAGGGAGAGGGTGGTGTGAGCAGCAGGGACTGTCTGTATTCAGGGAAGGCTGGTTGTTAGGTTATGGGATAGTCAGTGTACAGAGAGGATGCAAGGAGAGGATCCAGGCACTGAGGGACATTTGTATGTGGGAAGGCGTACTGCTGGGGGATAGGAAGTCCATGTGTGGAGGTTGGGGGGGAGAGGGGGGTAGGCCATGAAAATGCTGAAATGTATGTTCAGCACTCACCCATTTCTACTTCTCTTATCCAGGGCCTGCTGGAGCCATAGGTCCACAGGGGCCTTCAGGTGCCAGGGGCCCCCCAGGACTGAAGGGGGACAGAGGTACTCCTGGACAAAGAGGAGAAAAGGGTGAGAGTGGGCTTGCAGGTAAGGAAGCCCTGGGGGCCCCATTAGGGTATGGGGCAGGGAGGAGGCCTTATTCAGCTCAGCTCCCCTCTCAGGTAACCCATTTACAGGTGGGGGTCCAAGCAGGAAAAGTTGACAGGGTGTATGGCGAGGTGGACTCTGAGCTTAGCCTCTATGACTCGCTGGAGGACAACCTGAGCAGATTTTCTATCTGATCTTTATGACAAGACAACCTCCCTCTCCAGTTCATCAGATAACCTTGAACATCAAATAACTCAATGGATGGGAAATACTCAAGCTATGTGTATCCTCTCCTACAACCATATCACCCCCTGCAATGCAAAAGGAAGTGCTATCAGATTCCTAGAATTTGGAATTAAAATGACATCTGGTTCACAGTCAGTGAGGCACAGGGACCTGTTCATGGGATACTGTTCAGAAGAGAACCACAGGGAATCCCGTGGATGCAGAGGCCAGCTAGGTCAGCAGAGGTGGGCTTCCGAGGACTCTGTTCCACCTCCTTACCCTACCCCTAACTTGCAGCTCCACCTGGATACTCTTCACCTGAGGCCTGGGCTCTGAGTGACCCCAGGCTGTTCTGGATCTGTCTTCACTTGGCCTCTCTCTCCTGCAGAGGTCAATGCTCTCAAGCAGCAGGTGACAATCTTAGAGGGACATCTGCGACGCTTCCAGAATGCCTTCTCTCAGTATAAGAACGGTGAGTTCCTGGACCTGACCCTGAGCCAGCCCCTGATCATGGGCCTCAGACTTAGTCTAGGCTTGGCTTGTAGTTCACTTGGCTGGGTCTAAATTGGACTTGCTGGGACCATGACTGGGACTGGACCTAGACATGGGGCAGGAGCGGGGCTAAGGACAGGGCTGGGACAGAGCCATGTCCCACGTGCTCCAGAAGCTCAAGTAGACGCACAGGACAAGGAGGAGGATGCGGTCCATGTCACCAGTTAAGCAGACCTTCACCACAGCCTACCCTGGGCAGGTTCCTATGACAGACAAAGGGACACCCAACCCAGGATGCATTTCTTCCCTCTGTGGGGCCAGGTGTGCAAATGCCAGAGAAGAAGCTGCACAGTCCATAGCAGCAGAGAATCCAGACATGATCCTGAGAGCGGGGGTGGGATGATCCCTGTGGGGTTTAAGTCTGCTGAGGACCTATCCTTGGTGTGTGGCCACCAAGTATCTTGCCCTAAAGGTGTCCCTGGGTCTGGAAGGAATAGGCTGCCTCCAGTCTCTGGCCCGTGCTGGATTCCCCTGCCCCTCTTGTGGAGTTTAAAGCAGAGATTCTTCCCTAAGCCTGGATCCTAAGCAGGCAGAGGCCTCTTGGAGCACAAACCTCAGTGCCCTGTGCCTTTGGGACACTGCATCAACTGCCCCTCCTCCTTCTCTGCTCTCCCTGATGACAGTTTTGAAAGCACATCACTTATCAAACCTCACTGATCCAAAAAAAGTAGGGTTATCTGAAGGAGCAGAACATAAAGGGGCCTGATTGGGTGAGACATAGGGTTGGCTCCTAGGAACTCAAGCCAACTAAGTACTGAAGTAGTTGGATGAGAATTCTCAGCAGTTTATGTCTTCCTTCTTGCACAATCATATTTACATATCTATTTACTATCTCATTCCCTGGTAGCTCAGGTGGTAAAGAATATGCCTGCATTGCAGGACACCTGGGTTTGATTTCTGCATTGGGAAGATCCTCTGGAATGGAAATGGCAGACCATTCCAATATCCTAGCCTGGAAAATGTCATGGACAGAAGTCCCTGGTGGGCTTCAGTCCATGGGGTTAAAAAGAGTTGAGCACAACTTAAAAATTAACCCTTCATGCAGACTGCTATAAACAAAGGTGAACTTGGGCATATGTGCTGGCCACACGCGTGTACCTAAACACCATCACTCAGTCCACACTACCTACATAGATGAACACACATGCAGACATAGGCACACCCATCCTGATGGACCTTGAGTCAGCCCATGTACCTGCAAAGGGACACATGGATGTATTCACGCATGCACACACATACCCACCCAGATGCATGGGATGTAACCAATCATGGCACACAAGCTTGCACTGACCTTGCCCAGGGCTGTCTGCATGCCATCCTGACTACGTGGAAAATCCAATTGCTTGTTGAAGCTAATCAGAGGAAAAGGGCAGTGGGTCAGGGTGAAGCCTGGGTTCAGAACCAGTCCAGTGAGCCCTCTTAGGAGCCCTGAAGATTTCCATGCAGACCCTGGAGTCAGAGTGATGTGGATGGGATGGAATAAGAAGAGATACTTAACACGTCACACAGGGATACTGTTTTGCAGTGTACCTTTTCCTTAGAAATATGAGATTAGACTCTGAAAGGCGAAGTGACTTTCCCTTGTCACCTGGGCTGTCATTGCCAGCGTAGGGCTGAACACATGACTTTCTGAAGCCCAGACAGGGCTTCTCCAAAGCTGATCCCACCATGCCCTCCCGCCCCCACTTAGAGCTCTCAGATGCCGTCATCCCCTGCTCAGTGGTCCAGGGAGGCTGACTGGCCATAGGTTCACCTGTGAGCATACGGAAGCCAACACTGGACTGCCCTGGTGCAGAGGCCAGCACTTGGCTGCTCTCAGATGCACCCCTGTCCTCCCCTTTCTCCTCACCCCTTCACACAGCACAGAATGCTCTGAAAACTCCACATGCCCAGTCATCATGCAACGGTGAGAGTGAGCCACCGGGTTGGTGTTTTCCACACTCTCAGGAACGGCCCTGGACTCTACACTGTCATTTCCCTGCCAAAGCCCTTCCTATTTACACAGTAATTAAAATGCCGGATTCTCGTGAACAGCACGGGGAAGAACAGAAAGTGCATGTGGGAGCTTTAGTGTCACCTCCAGCAAGGTCTGATCCTCATCTACATTTGACAGTTGGGCGACTTTGGGCTTCTGCATAAGCTCCTGAGTTCCAGGGTCCTCACCTCTTGCATGATGGATGCTTGGGGGCCAAGTGCCTTGCTTTTGTTCTATCTGGTGCCCTGGTGCCCTCGTGGGTGCTGGGGACTCCAGCTGAAGCACAGGTCTAGGTGCTGCCACATCCCCAGCCTGACTCTCCTCTTCCCCTAGCGGTGCTCTTCCCTGATGGCCAGGCTGTCGGGGAGAAGATATTCAAGACGGCAGGTGCAGTCAAATCATATTCAGATGCCCAACAGCTCTGCACAGAGGCTAAGGGACAGCTAGCCTCCCCACGCTCTGCAGCCGAGAACAAGGCCGTGACACAGTTAGTCAGAGCCCACAAAAGGAATGCTTACCTGAGCATGAATGACATCACCACGGAGGGGAGGTTCACCTACCCCACTGGGGAAATACTGGTCTATTCCTACTGGGCCACTGGGGAGCCCAACAACAGCGATGATGGACAACCAGAGAACTGTGTGGAAATCTCTCCTGAGGGCCAGTGGAATGACATACCCTGCAGTAAGCAACTCCTCGTGATCTGCGAGTTTTGAGCTCCCCCCCCCGCCCCCGCCCCCGCCCCAGGGAAGGTGGCAATGCCCAGAGCTGTGAGCTGCCAACATCCCCATAAAAGATGACCCTCTGCTGCTCACGGCTTCCCCCCTGAGCCACGGGATGAGGCCACAAGGCAGGACTCCTATGTAACTCCACCCTCAGAATAAAGATTGAAACTGGCTTCACATCTGGAAGATTTGTCACAAAAAAGGGGGGCACCCTGCGACTCAGGGGCAAGGGCTAAAAGGAGGTCTCCAAGATGCCCCTGTGCAAAATCAAGGGTCTCCTTCTCAACAAGACAGGTGTCTAGCCCTCCACCTCTGCCAAACACAGACTGCATTTGACCCCACTGGTCACTGCTACCTCCTTCCCTTTGCTCTCCTGCCTTCAGTATTTTTATCCTTCAGCCTCTTTCACTCGTCTCTCCTCCTCTCCTGGACATCCACAAGGAGGAGAAGGCGCCTCAGCTCTGGCTCCCTTCTCTCCTTGCATTCACTCTAGGCTTGGGCTCATTCTCTCCCATGGTTTCAAATTCTTTCTACTGATGCCTCCCTCAGGTAGAGCCCTGTTCAGACCTCTCCTCAAACCCCAGACTCCTAGCATCAATGCAAGCTGTAGCCCTGGGGCTTGGAGGTCATCGTGGCTGCCTCTGGCTGACTGTGAAGCACCAACTTCTCTGGCCAGGTTGAGTGGGCTTATATCCAGTAGACTCCCCTCACCCTTGACCATCCAGGATTTCTTTCTTCCCATGACAGTGTGACTATGGATGCCTCATCAGAGAATGTACCATCTGCACAGTCCTAATCCCTTCTAAAGTTTCAAGCAGAGAGGGTGTCCAGCCATGTTCAGATTCATCCCTCAACCTCTTCCTGCATTGAAGTTCAAGGGATGTTTGTCTCCTCTCTGCCTCAGAGATAGTCTAGGCAACCCCTTCTCATTTTACAGACATGCAATCCAAGACACCGAGAGGAAGGGAACTTGCATGGGTAGTAAGGTAGGAGACAGGGTGCCTTTGGGTTGGACCCCTGGTGTTTGTCAAGTCGAGTAAAATCAAGCTTTGTTCACACCCAGACACTCCAAGGACAAAGCTAGTGGCAAAAGCTGCACAAGCAAAGAGATACGGAGCCCACTGCTGAGTTCAACAAAGACTTCCCTGTCTACATGTGTGCAGGAAGAGTTCTTGGGGGTCGAAAAGGGAGAGGCCCCACCCCATAATAAGTGGACATGCACCCATAGGTCTCTGTGGTGGCATCTATCTTACAAAACAGTTTCACGTGCACCTTTTGAGGGTCTATGGGCCAGTCAGGTGTGAAGAAATTAACAAGGTAATTGGCCAAAGGTAAACAATGATCTGGAAGGACTGTCCTATATCAGTTACTTTATGTCACATCTTTACTGGGCTCCCTCTCATCCAGGAGGCCTTCACTCCACCACGGGTGTGTGTCTCTGCTTAGCTCTGCCTTACTGCACTCCTCCTCCTCCTCAGAGAGGATGCCCATACCCTTTCCTTCTGGGGGCGTATTTCTGCCTTCCTTCTGTCTTAAATAAACAACCTGCTTCTCTGTGTGCTCTGCCATGCATTGTGCTGTGTCTCTAACAATAAACTTTGTACCTAATTATATTTTTTGCCTCCTTGAGACATTCTTGCTTTCAAATGGGGGATAGAGCCAGAGTCACTTTGCTTCTAGCCTCTAGTTCCTGGTGGTATGTTGACTAGGATTCCTGGGGTTTCATCCAGTCTACCCAGGTTCCATCCTTGGGCAGAGAACTAAGATATCTCTTCAGGAGCACTCACTGCTCTCCCTCTGAGATCAGGAGCACTGTTGCTACAATTCCATCATGTAAAGGCCAACAGATCCCAGAACTTACACTTTCGGCTTATAAGTTTTTGACCATAGGCCTCTGTATATTTACTTGATTTTATTGACACATTACTGCAAAGAATTCCAGTAGAGCTATTGAAAACCCTTAAGGATCATGCCTTCAAGGTGCTGCATTCAACATGTTAGCAAATCCAGAAGATCCAGCAATAGCCACAGAACTGGAAAAAGTCAATCCTCAGCCCAATTCCCAAGAAGACTAGTAGTAAAGAATGTACTAACTGTTGGACAATTGCACTTATCTCCCATGCTAGTGAGATCATGGTTAAAATTCTGCATGCCAGTCTTTAGCATTGTGTTAACCAAGAACTTCAGATGCCCAAGCAGGGTTTAGAAAAGGAAAAGGAACTAGAGATCATATTGCCAACTTCTGCTGGATCCTAGAGAAAGCATGGGAATTCCAGAAAGACATCTACCTCTCTTTCGTCGACTACACTGAAGCCTTTGAATATGTGGATCAAAGCAAACTGTGCAAAGCTCTTAGAGAGACGAGCATACCAGAGCATCTTACCTGTCTTCTGAGAAACCTGTATGTTGGTCAAGAAGCAACAGTCAGAACCCTGTGTGGAACAACTGATTGGTTCAAGATTGAGAAAGGAGTACAACAGGGCAAACTGTTGTTCCCTTGTTTGTTTAACCTGCACACTGACCACACCATGAGAAATACCAGGCTGGATGAGTTACTAGCTGGATTCAAGATAGGTGGGAGAATCATCACTACTTCAGATATGCAGATGATACCACTCTATTGGCAGAAAGCAAAGAGGAACTAAAGAGCTTCTTGATGAGAGTGAAGGAAGAGAGTTAAAGAGCCAGCTTAAAATTAAATATTTTAAAAAACCCAAAAACTAAAATCACGGCATCCAACCCCATTACTTCATGGCAAATAAGGGGAAAAGGTGGAAGTAGTGACAGATTTCCTCTTCTGGGGCTCTGAGATCACTGCAGATGATGACTGCAGCCATGAAATCAGAAGACAATTTCTTCTTAGCAGGAAACCTATGGCAAATCTAGACAGTGTGCTGAAAAGCAGAGACATTACTCTGCCAACAAGGTCCATATAGTCAAGGCTATGGTTGTCCCAGTGGTCATGAACAGTTGTGAAAGCTGGACCAGAGAGAAGCACAATGCCGAAGAATTGATGTCTTCAAACTATGGTGCTAGAGAAGACTCCTGAAAGTCCCTTGGACAGCAAGGAAATCAAACCAGTCAATCTTAAGAGAAATCAACTCTAAATACTCATTGGAGAGACTGATGATGAAGCTCCAGGACTTTGGTCATCTGATGCAAATGGCCAACTCTATGGAAAAGTCCCTCATGCTGGCAAAGATTGAGGGCAGAAGGAGACGAAGGCTTCAGAGGATGAGATGGCATCACCGATGCAAAGGACTTGAACTTGGACAAATTTTGGGAGATGGTGAGGGACAGGGAGGCCTGGTGTGCTGCAGGTCATGGGGTTGCAAAGAGTCAGACCCAAGTGGGTGACTGAACACACTGCAAAGAAAAATTTAAACGATATCTGTACTTCAGAAATTGGAATGAGGCCTGAAGGAACCACAGGTTCATGGAAAGCGGTGATGAATACCCCTCCTCCAGACAGGAAACCAGCCACTCTTTCCTTTGTTCCCAGGGACCAGGAGGACTGACCTCTCTGGTCCTTTCGGAATAGGACCCCCAAGCCCTACCCGTCCTTCCAACACACTTGCAGCCACAGTATGTATATGGGACAGCACGTCTAAAAACAAAGCCACATCTCTCAACAGCATGCATGCAGCTCAGTCTTCTGCTAAGATCTTTCTCCTGTTACTGAAAACATCCTCAATTCCTGATGGTATTTGAAATATGAATAGTAATGGGCAAACAGCTCTTCAGTAACAGCTCTTCAGACCAAGGCCATGCCTGTTTATTCTCATCAAGGGAGTTTAGAGCAGCCTGTTTTTATCGCATATTGACTTATATGCAGAGTACATCATGAGAAACGCTGGGCTGGAGGAAGCACAAGCTGGAATCAAGATTGCCGGGAGAAATATCAATAACCTCAGATATGCAGATGACACCACCCTTATGTCAGAAAGTGAAGAACTGAAGATCCTCTTGATGAAAGTGAAAGAGGAGAGTGAAAAAGTTGGCTTAAAGCTCAACATTCAGAAAACGAAGATCATGGCCTCCAGTCCCATCACTTCATGGCAAATAGATGGAGAAACAGTGGAAATAGTGTCAGATTTTATTTTTTAGGCTCGAAAATCACTGCAGATGGTGATTGCAGCCATGAAATTAAAAGACACTTACTGCTTGGAAGGAAAGTTATGACCAACCTAGATAGCATATTAAAAAGCAGAGGTATTACTTTGCCAACAAAGGCCCATCTAGTCAAGGCTAAGGTTTTTCCAGTGGTTATGTATGGATGTGAGAGTTGGACTATAAAGAAAGCTGAGCACCGAAGAATTGATGCTTTTGAACTGTGGAGTTGGGGAAGATTCTTGAGAGTCCCTTGAACTGCAAGGAGATCCAACCAGTCCATCCTAAAGGAGATCAGTCCTGAGTGTTCATTGGAAGGACTGATGTTGAAGCCGAAACTCCAATACTTTGGCCACCTGATGTGAAGAGTTGACTCATTTGAAAAGACCCTGATGCTGGGTAAGAATGAGGGCAGGATGATAAGGGGACGACAGAGGATGAGATGGTTGGATGGCATCACTGATTTGATGGA
>SJYO01053324.1:600000-774550 GCA_006410555.1 Capra ibex
CGTAAGAGACCAATTATTACATGTATCAGAGGATTAATCGTGAACCCTCACGACCAAATTCCACTTCGGTTCCTTAAAGATGATGTTACGGTCGTTTATTAATTGACCCTTTTCTGGGTTTACTTTCTGCGAACACAATAAAATTTCGGCAAATACAGTTTTGGATAAAATTATAACTTTAGATTTAAATCACATAATTTCTTTATTCCGTATACCTAAATAAAGAGACAACACCGATCTCACTTTTTTTTATTCAACAAGATGTCAAAAATTAAAAACCTTTTTCGTATAATTCTGGCGCCCTTAAGTGAAATTATAGTATAGAATCTCTAAAAGAATTTCAATGATGTGGATTAATAGTATATAGGCGCTTCAATAGCAAGATCTGTTCATTCGTATAAGAAGATGACTTTTCGAAACGAAAACGAATTAAGAGACCACTTTTCACCGCCTGTCTATGGTTCGTAACTTCTTGTTCATGAAAATTTTAAATTTTAATAGAAAATTTCTGTCAGATGATAAGGAGGAGAACAAGAGGGAGAAGAGAAAGAGAAGGTGAGAAAGGAGTGTAAAGAATAGGTCATCTTAGAATTCGTTCTTTAATGTTTCCGGACTCATTCACTAATAATCAATGTAATTCTATAAATGGTACAATATATATATACACTATGGTTAAAAGTTGGAGTTCTACATTAGACCTTTTATTAGGAATGAGAGAGTGAGAAGGGAAACGTGATGTTCCTCCCCGTCCGAAGAAGAAACGGTCTAATTAAAACAAATCAAAAACACAGAGGAGTTGGAATGAAATCCTATAAAAGGGAAATTATGTAAGAAAACGGTAACAACTTGTCGTATACATTGGACTCATAAGGACCCCTTTACTTCTTAGTCGGTACCAAAAAGAAAAGAAAAAAAAAATCCATGTAACATTTTCTTCTTTCTTGTAGGGGATCATTAGATAACCTCCTATAAGTACCACGTACATTTGTGTATATCTCGGACTCTATGTTAAAATCGGTGATTCTTACAAATTTCTTGTTACCTATTTTATCCTAAATCTGACATTCGGTAATTTAACACGGTAATCGTAGTGAATTTTGTGGCTTTTTTTTATTTCTATCTTCAATGTTACTTCTTTTTTAACTAAGAAGTGGCAGCATATTTCTACCATAAAGAGTCCGAACATAATGGACCCGGTACTAAACAAAGAGATACTAAAGAAATCTTATAGATCGATATAAAAAAGGGAGAAAGGATTGACATAAAATATAAACATGTTCCGTAACCTTCAATATAAAGTTTTAAATTATCATCGAACAGTTTCGGTAAGTCAATGACACCTTATTAAAGAAAAATTTATAATAAGAGAAAACTTCTTCCCTACTATACAATCCAACCCTCACCTTTCGTCGGTGAGACCACTTGAGAGAATTGAGATACACAAGTTGAGGGAGGGAAATCTTTACTAATTAAGGTTTCTCGGTACTGCAATCCGAATACTAGACAACACACCTTGTGGTCTCGTTTCACGACCACACTACAACGTAAATCTTCTCGAGAGCACTCGGAACCAAGTTTGGGTCCAACTTCTTAACACTATTATAGGGAAATCGTTTTTAAATATCAAAAACGTCACGGATACATTTCACGGACCAGTTAGAGGTGATAATAAAAATTTCTGATGTGCACACGCACCTAGGATAAAGAAAAACAGGATCCACACATTGTGAACTTTACAGAGAATAACGAAGAACTTGCGTGTATGTGTACCATCTCGACACCAGAGTCCCTTCTCAGTTCAGAGAGAGTCATAATTCTCATCGGGAAGACGTACGGTCCGACTGGTCAAAAGACAGCACCAAACTAACTCTAGTCAAACCACAATTATACGCACGTTTAAGATCTACTTAAATCTTATATAATATAATTATATTAGGACCCCATTTATAGAAAGACAACCAAGTCAAAAGTATTATCAAAGACTATTAAAATAAATCATAATCAAACGATAAATGGTCAGTAAAAAAAACAAAAAATTTGATTTACGTCTGGTTCTTAGACGACAATTTAGAAGAAGATATTTTGACTAAAGTGATGTTACTTTAGTAAATGTCAGATCTGGACTCAAATACGAAAAACCGGTGACAGTAACCTGCACTCACAATGACCTAGAAATAATATTTGTGTTGACAGCTGTCTACTTAAGGATTTTGCCAAATCCAGTAGAAAAAGGGTGACGAAAAACGGTGAAACGACAGAGTCTACCACTTGTGTGGGAGTAAAAGGAAGAACGACAATTACTTGGAGGGACATCAGGGGTTGTTGAACGTCATGAAGACAGGATATACTTTCGTTGATCCAAAGAAAATAGGGGGGAGACCATCACATAGAGAGACAGGTCACATTGACCTAATAAAGAAACTGTAATCTCTTATCTAACTGTCACCATAACATTCTACTGGTAAAAAAGGAACGAACAAAAGACACGATGAGTCATCTCATTCGAGACTTTGGTCTCAGACCAAAATTTAAGACCGACAGGAAGACATTGGACCTCGTACTACGGAGCATGAGAAACGGAGTTAAAGGATAGAATTTTTACACCTACCACTCACTACTACCACTACGGTATCTTATCACGGAAGAGTCCAAATAACTCCTACTTTACTTAATTACATTTTGTGTGTAGTCGTCTATTGTGTGTCATCTATAAATTATTCACAATAGATAATGATAAGTTTTTGTAAGTCGATTGTAAAAAGTAACTCGTGAACACAAATCCATGACACGATTTTAATAAATTTAAACTAGATGTCTAATAGTTTTAAACCTACTAACTATTCGGTCTATTTGGTCTAAAAGAACGTCACACAATTTCAGGGGTGGAACGGAGAGACAATTTTTTTTTTTTTAGGATATGTATCCGTTGAGAATATTTGACAAGGTCCTCAATTAGACTTCTAGTTCTCCCTTTTTAAACTTCGTATAGACGAAAAAGTTCGAATTCTATAATGGTCAAATTTTAATTAAATCGAACCCAGATTACCTATTACCTTTCACAAAGGTAGAAGGACAAAACAAGGAAGGACATTACTTAAAAGAACTCGACGAGTCTTCCTCCTCGACCTCTATAAATGAGATTGGTTTATGTCCTTATATACCCGGGGACCAGGCCTTTCAAGCTCTACCTTCATTTGTGTCATTACTTCTCTCATTCACCGAAAACTATACCGGTCTTTAATAAGAAGTCCTTCTTTTGATTTTTTATCCTTTTACTACTCAAACTTCCCGTCCCGCTTACTAAGGAAAACATAAAACGTCTTTAATGAAGACGTTTCTTCGGATTGAGTTCATCAACCTAGTGGTTTTACTTCAATCCTTACCTTTCTGACAGATAAAAGACAGTAGTTTTACACAAGGAAGGTCATCTGTCCCGATAAAGTGACTCTCGTAAGTATCGAGTAGTCTTTACAGGAAATCAAAAATAAAACCTAATACTCACAAATGCATACATACTACGTACATATATACGAACGTACATAAATACATATATCTAGTGTTTGGTAAATTGGTAGATAATTTTACATAATTAACGATCCCTACTACTTTTACAAGATTTTAATCTAACCCCACGACTATAATTAACCTATATGTCCATGTTTTATGGTAACTTCATCCTGTAAAACTTACCCACTAGACATACAGACACTTAGTATAAGGTCATTTCGATAAACCTTTTGTTTTCCATTTGACGACGAATCGTGTCGAGAGACCAATCTAAGGGAAACCACATACAGTGGACTTATTTCACATGACCAAGGAACCCGGTCAATCTTATCTGTAGGAGTAACTGCTTTCGTCCTTCTTTCGGTCAAGTAAAAGGTACGAATAGTTACGGAAGGAACAAAAGGAAAAGAGACTTAAACGTCTCTACACTGTTTTATGTTTTTGGGAATGACGAGGGAGGAAGGAGGGGAGTGTCATTTCATCGATCGATTTAATCGTGGTAGGTCGACAGACGTCGTTCTTTTCATAAGGTTGATAAAGTGAATAGGAAACGTCTCAAAAGACATCGAAAGAGTTAATTAACGAGGGTCGTCTCGACATGGATAGATCATTCCAATTCTTATACAATGTGTTAGTTGTTTACATATGTGAAGTTTCGTAAAATAACACATATCTCCCTGAACGAAATAAAAATCAGGTTCTATCCTGCATAAACAATAGAGACTAGAGATGAACACTACTCCGGGAATTCGAACTGTCTACCTTGTTGTAGACTTTATAAACACTTAACGAAGAACAATGACGAGTATCGGGCCACTATGAACTGATATGGCAAAACACTAAGGAATTAAAGAAAGGGTCCTGTAAGAATCAAAGAAATTAAAAGGAGTGCATCAATGATAAATGGACTATTCAAACTAGACAAACCCTCGGAGGTGAGAAGACGGAAACAACAGGACGAAGTCATTTAAGTCTCTTAAGGGTTGGTCACAAGTAGAACTTTATTTCTTAATTTTCATGACCACGAACCCACCTTTAACTAAGAGAATGGATATTAAAACGAAAAAGAGAAAGGGAATCGAACGAAATCTAAATAAATAAGTAAACACTACGTTACACATACACACTCTCTCTCTCTCTCGTGATCACTCACTCGTACATGAGGTACCTTTCGAAACACATATTACCACCCCTATGTTTCTAAATTTCTTCACACCAAGGTGTAGTTGAACATTAGAAGGAAACCTAAAGAATCGAGTGAAAAGTTTTGAGAGAGTTCGTCGTGAGGGTCCGAAATAGAGGTCCGTCCTTCAGAAAGAATTCTTATATCTGAACCTTCGGCTTACACGAATCAACGAGTCAGTCCAGGTTGAGAAACGCTGGGATACCTGATATATCAGGTACCTTAAGAGATCCGGTCTTATGACCTCATCCATCCGAAAGGGAAAAGGTCCCCTAGAAGGATTAAGTCCCCAACTTGAGTCCAGAGGGCGTAACGTCCGTCTAAGAAATGTTCGACTCGGGGTTCACTTCGGGACACAAGTCTAGAACGGAGACGACATATTCACAAGACTGGTACACGTTCAATGTTCAGACATCCGGTAAAAGTATAGACATTTTACTTCTACTTTTTACCGTACGTAAGCTATACCTATAGAATTCCTAATTTATCTCTTGACGAATATTTCATAAAACTTCTTATCCTAATTTATAAGTGATTTACAATCAACGATAACACGAAAAAAGAGTAACTAAACGTAGTAAAGGTTTAATCTTAGTATACATACATCTAGATTTGTAAATCTAGTTATAAATCTTGTAACCACCAGGGTAATTGAAGTATTAAACTCGTCATAGAAGACTTTGACATTTATATATAATAATATATATGTCAAAACGGTGGTTTTCCGTAACCGACTAACCATGTAAGTACATAAATTATGAGGGAAATTACTAATAAATAACCTGTATAAAGGACACAGTTCACAACTTCATTGATGACCGATTTTTTCCTACTCCATTTCTTTATCCTAGGAATGGGGTGTCTCCCTACTAATTAGAGTTTTAAAAATATACAAGTCACTATTTATAATACTCCCTTCTTTTATTCCTCCGATCACAGAGTCGATAAGTCTTCTCATTATTGTTCAAAGACTTCGTCACTAAATAAAAAAACAAATAACACTTTATTAAAATTTGAACTTTCTTTAATTTTAACATTTCATAAAAGGTACATCTGAAGTGTGTATAAAGGGGTTATTACTACACAATGTATTAACGTCATGTAATAGTTTTAGTCTTTCAGTTATAATCGTGCTGATAATTGATGTCCAAAATGATCAAAAGTGTAGTAAAAAAATTTTTTCTACATCAAGATAATTTCTTCTAGTTTACGTATCGAGAATCCCTTACTAAAAACTCAATCGTGAACTACCTACTTATCTTCAATTGATTTGATGTGGACTCCTCGACAATTTCAAGTTCTTTGAAAATATACCGTTCTGTCCCTGTTGGATGACATAAGACCCCTGAACTTTCTTACCTACATTGACCTAGGGTCCACCACTCTTCCTCCTTCATTAGTTTATTCTTATATGTTCATTCGTCCCGATAGATTACGCTCCGAAATCTTGAACAAGTCTTAGAACCCAAAATGAGGTTCCTGTCGACCTTCTCCTTGTCTTTCTACACTTTTTTGTCGTCACACTACCCTCGTCCCTACCTTTTCAGAAACCTCGGTCCGGTCGTTTTTACAGGAACTCTAGAAACTTCTCAGAACAACTTTCAATTTTCTACCCTTCGTCCTCTCTTCTCACTACCGTCAATCCTTCTGGTCTACCGGAACTTTGACCTTTCTTTTTTTTAATCAACTAAAATGACTCTATATAAGAAGATTTTGAACTTGGTTGTTGTCTAATAGTATTAAGACTCACTTTCATTTTCGATTACTCCCTGTACATTAAGAAATAAAAATCGTACAGGAAAAAGAGGATTTATGTAGTAACGAGTATTAAAGAGAAAAACCAACAAGTCTGTTAAAATAAATTTGAATGGAAATATAATTACATAAGTATTTTTTTTTTTCATGGAACCTTAGGTCTTAATCACATTTTGACATTTACTTGAAATTTTGGAATGATCTTTTCCATAAAGTTAAATCAAAAACAAGAGATTGCTTCAAAAATTTAAGTGAAATGTTACACTACCTAAAACATATCAGTGTTGTATTACAAGACTGTCAAGAAAATATGATGTCAATGATTTACACTGTAATTTTATGTGATTCATGAATACAAAAGTATAAATTTTTCATCACGTATCATGTAATGAAAACCCGATATTCACGTCCTTCATTTTCCTCGACTAATTTACGTAAGGTCATCAAATAAAAGAGAGAATCAAAAAGGAAACAAACAATAAAAACGACTTAACGAAGGGAAACCGAATCGACCATTTCTTAGGTGGACGTTACGTCCTCTGGACCCAAGCTAGGGACCCAACCCTTCTAGGGGACCTTTTCCGTTGTCGATGGGTAAGGTCATAAGACCGGACCTCTTAAGGTACCTAACATATCAGGTACCCCAGCATCTCAGCTTGTACTGACTCACTGAAAGTAAAGTGAAGTGAAGTATTTCCTCACTCTCTTTTTATTTAACACCAACAAACAAATGGTGTTTTTTTAAAGTCTGGAATTCAAGACGTATGGTAACTGGTCTAGTAATCTTGATAGACATAATAAATACGTCGTACCCTGAAAAATAAAAATGGATTTCTGTCTATAAAAACCATTACTGTTTGTACAAAATTTTTCTCGGACAAAAAAAAGAGCCATGTGGAAATTTCCAAAAATTTAACAAAATATAGACCAGTTCAATTCTAAAAACACTTGGAGTAAAATTAACCATTGTTTTCAAATGTCGAACTAAAAGTTTTACAATGACGACGACGACGATTCAGCGAAGTCAGCACAAGCTGAGACACGCTGGGGTATCTGCTGTCGGGTGGTCCGAGGGGCAGGGACCCTAAGAGGTCCGTTTTTGTGACCTCACCCAACGGTAAAGGAAGAGGTCACGTATTTTCACTTTTCACTTTCACTTCAGCGAGTCACAGGCTGAGAATCGCTAGGGTACCTGACGTCGGGTGGTCCGAGGAGGCAGGTACCCTAAAAGGTCCGTTCTCATGACCTCACCCCGCGGTAACGGAAGAGGTTTACAATGACGTTGGTGGATAATTATTTTTATAATCGATAATTTTTATTTCTGATTCCCTTCCGTAAGTAACGAAAGTCGACATCACTAAAATCCAACAATGTTTCTCGTGGAGAAATTACAGATACACATAGGAAATTTTCATTTAAATTTAGTGTTACAAATCAAATTTTAATTGCAAATTAAGTCTACGGATGACACACGGGGTTTGTTCGGTGTCGGACCAAGAACAATAGTGTCTTAAATATGAGAGCGACCCGTCCCTCCTCTCTTCGTACGTCGTGTTCCAATACTTGTTCTCTATTTACTTGCCACACTGAAACTATCAATATTTACGTCGTCTCTATTACTTTACCCCACTACACGACACTTTCATTCCCCCCATAATCTCCTCCCCTGTCCCGTAACGAAGTAAAAGATAGTTCCTTCCACAACGGATCACTCTTTGTTGTGAATTCGACTCACTACCCCTCGGTGATCGACACTTTTTCATCTCAAGTCCCGTAGGTCCGTTTATCTTGTCACTAAGTGTTTTCGGACT
The DNA here is from genome assembly GCA_006410555.1 of Capra ibex. Taxonomy (NCBI): domain Eukaryota; kingdom Metazoa; phylum Chordata; class Mammalia; order Artiodactyla; family Bovidae; genus Capra; species Capra ibex. The sequence goes on from SJYO01053324.1 coordinate 608,257, forward strand.
TCCTTTCTTCGGAGGATTCAAGTTTCCTTTTTTATTCCGGGTTCCCAGACTCCGTGTCACCCACCCTTCCGTCCTGTCGTCCCACCCCGATCTGGTACACCGGGACACCCGGAATTTTCCACAACCTAACGAGGTCATACACCCTTTGGGTACACAAGAACCCTATAGATAGATACTTTGGAATCAACCCTTGTGACAGGAGATGACCCTGTTTCATTTACAAAGAAAGAGTTTATCAAGTAACTTCCCAACCACGTTAGTAGAGACTAATCCAAGATTTAAGTAAAAGATTATTCGAGGAGCTTACTTTAAAGGAAACACGGTAGGTTCATCTGAAACCTGTGACTTTGGAAACCAATTGTTCTCGTTTTTATTAGACGAAAATCGAGACCGTATTAAACAAAAAGAAAACTTCGTCTACTATAAAGACGTAACCTTTATACGTCACTTCAGATGTAAGGTAGTTATAGGTCTCGACCTCTCCTGATTCCTCCATGTATACTTTTGCGTCGAAAAAAAATAACCTTTCACTACCGGTCGTATGGAAACGTCCCTTCTTCCCTCTAAGATATCCGGAAAGTAGATATACCAAGGTAAATCAATTCTTGGTACCACAAGTAAACCATTTCTTAGACGGATGTCACGTCCTATGGACCCAAGTTAGGGATCCAACCCTTCTAGGGGACCTCTTCGTTTACCGTTGGGTGAGGTCATAAGAACGGACCTTTTAGATACCTGTCTCTTCAGACCACCCGATGTCGGGAACCCGAGTGTTCTCAACCTGTGCAGAATCGTTGGTGTGGTGGTGGTGTGTCGTTGTCCTAAGGATTCACTGAGGACATCCCTTTCATACAGGAGATATATCTACTTTATTAAAATTAAGTGAAAAAGTACCATTTAAATAAAATAAACTTCCTTTAGATAACGAATACACTAAATTGTATAACCTGAATCAAAATTCGGGTCCCCTCAATATCCTATTATTTATTTAATTCCTAATAATTTGATATTGAATTTATACAAAAGAGAATTTATCATGTGTCCCAATCGTTGGTCTATACCGAATTTAAGACCAAGGAGACGAATGGAACTTGTGAAAAGAGTTAAGAAGACTGGTAAACCCCTACGAGTACGAACATTCGTTGAGAATGTTCAACGACACTCTAAGTTTACTTTAGGGAATACGTTTCACGACACTTATGGACTACGTACCGTCCATAAGTCATTTCCAAGTAGAAATAGGGTAAATCTTCGGTTGAACGGACTACATACATATTTAGTTAATAGAACGTAAAAGAGGATCGACTCTACTAAAAGTCAGGTTCCTTACTTCGTTATGGAACTTGTCGTTGTTTACTTCGTATTACTTTTTTCGTAGGTACAGTATCTAAACAAAATACTAAATATACGACTTGAGCCAATTTAGAGAGGAACGAGATAAACACGGTAGTCACATCGGGCCTCAAACAGTTCGAATTGTGACAACTGCAAAACCCGACCCATTACGAAACACAACCCACCCCAAACGGGACTCATAACATCTTACACATCGGTGCAGGGACCGAATAAGGTCATTGTCAGATCGGGGGTCAACACTGTTGGTCTTCAACAGTCTACGTCGATTTACAAGGGTCTCCCCGTTTCTATGGGAACCAATTCTTCTGATTATTACACATTCACGACCACGTCCTACCCGAGGGAACCACCGATTCTGACATTCCTTAGGCGGACGTTATGTCCTCTGAGTGCAAGTCGTAGGCCTAACCCTTCTACCGTTGGGTGAGGTCATAAGAACGGATCTCTTAGGGTACCTGTCTCCGCGGATCCCCCGATGTCAGGTACCCCAACGTCTCTCAACCCGTGTTGACTTGCTGATCATGAAAAGTGAAAGACCAGGTCTTACGACCACGTCTCTTATCTTCTCCCTCTAAGACGGGAACATTGTCTTCCCCCTTCAAAACAGTCTTTATACAATCCGTAAAACACTCCAGAACTTTAGTCGAGACGTTTGACTATTTCGATTTACACTAAAGACAAATTATAGACATATTGGTCCTTGACTAACGGATTAAAGAAATACACAGTTAAACAATACATCTCATAACGTACTATTAACATCCCAACAACACTTCTAATTATAATTGGTTATATTCCACGAATCTTGATATACAATGCGTATCATTCGTGTTTATTTATAATCGGTAACAATAATGTAGTTATTCAAAGAAATATCATATAATTAAAACAATTAAATAATAAAAATAAAATGAAACAAAATCATTATTTTAGGTGAAATAGAGTATCGTCACTAGTACCTTTATGGTAGGGGAAGATATTAAAAATTTGTAAAATATAGAATGGAATAAGGACTTATGAGATCCTCATCCCTCCTAAGGAAAATAGTAGACGTCAAGTCAAGTCAACGTGTCAGCACAGGATGAGAAACGTTGGGGTACCTGACGTCGTACGGACCGAAGGGACAGGTAGTGGTTGAGGACCTCGAGTGCGTTTGAGTACAGGTAACTCAGTCACTACGGTAGGTTGGTGGAGTAGGAGATAGTAGGGGAAGAAGAGGACGGAAGTCAGAAAGGATCGTAGTCCCAGAAAAGGTACTCAGTCAAGAAACGTAGTCCACCGGTCTCATGACCTCGAAGTGGAAGTCGTAGTCAGTGAAGAGTCTATTTTCTTTGGTTCCCAGTCTTGTCTACTGAAAGGACCTCGTTTTTCTACTCTTCCACTACCTCTTTCGGGATTTTAAGTCGAGAGAACTACGAAACAGACACCTTCTCCGTCTCACTAATTTTTCTCGTCCGTGTTCTTGTTTTACGAATCACTGGTCTTTGGACCTGTTCCCCTGTCTCCCGACAGTGGTGGTTCCCTCTAAAGTCTCCGGGTAGAGGTGACGTCACCACGACCCTGAAGTAAGTATCGTCTCGCTCCTAAGTCTTAGTGCCTCCTTTCCAATATGGTATGGGTATCAAATACGTGACACATTCTTGATCTCTTGGTAACTTACTGAAATTCCTTCCGAAGACAGGACAAACTTAATTTTTTTTTTTATGATAGTTGAACCTTTACAAACGTAGACACGTTGATCATAAAATAATATTTTACTAAAAGGCAATAGTAATCCGAAGGAACAACGAGAGTAGACGGTTAAACTTAACTTTAACAGTCGTCATTCAAGACTGAAATTCGTACTGAAATTGGTGGCATTCGTACCACACTAGTAGAAGAATCAGTACAAGACCATCTATCCTTTAGTACCTGTTTGATAAGACATCGAGGAGAGTTCCACCTCAGTCTAAGAGGAGGGGAACTTAACCCGAACAAAGGAACTCCACGAAATTACTTATGTCACGACGTCGTCTCTACGACATGAACAGGACCCGAATTGGGAAAATTCAGACCCTCGAAGGTACAGGTGAGACACCACGGACCTCAGTAACATCTTTCTACGGGTCGACAAAACAACCTCGCTGGGGTACCTTTCTTTCTTGACGGGTGTTCCGGACGTGTATAACACCGGAAGGTCTATAAGATCGACCTCGGGTCGGAAGAGGACCACAGTACTCTCACTAGAGTTTACTCAACTCATCTTGATGGGTTGACTTCGGACGTTCCGTCTTAGGACCCGTCTCTTTAGAAACAGAATTCGTTCAAAACTCCACCAAACTTTGTGTCGTTATCCATTGACCTTACGATCACTAATAACAGCTGTTTTACTTTGTGGATGGTCGAAATCCTTGATCGAACCTAGACAGTAAATAAGAGAAAAGAGAAGGCCGAGGTGTGGTGTCTACCGTAAGATTTATTGTTCACAAATTGCCATCAGGAAAGAACTCCTCTACTTGTACAACTATATGTGATCAATTTCGCACTAGATCACCATCTGAAGACTTTGGAAAGGTGTAAAAACGTACGGAAAACTGGTCTCCACCTACTTACCAAAAACACTTCCTGGTATATATATCATTTGTAAAAAGAAAAAAATAAAACACTCAGTCCGTAAGAGACACTGTTGACAAGTTGAGACAATCTTATTCTTCTGTTGGTGTCTGTTAAGTATTTATACACCCTCTGCACCACAATGTCATTTTGAACTAAATGCATGGGTACGTCACTCGGTCGAAACCTGACTCCCAGTACCAGCACTGGAGACGAACACGGGAACGTGTGTTCAAGAGGAGATTTTTATCACCCTGATCTCTTATAAATAATCGTCTTTTGAAACAAAATTGGACCACCCTAATCAGTCCCCTTTCGCTACACAAACCAATCAGAGAAAATCGTGAAATGAAACAATCATTGCAAATAACCCTCGTCTAATTAATCTTATTTACTCAAGTTCCTCGTGCAGAGAACTATTTGTCTCTACAAATTATCGTGAATTGGAAATCTTAAATACGTCTTATCCGAAACGTACAACAACACGAAATACAGAAACCCCCCACGAAGTCCATGAGTCGACAAATCACGGTGAAGTCTAACATTTGAGGACTGTTTACTTATTAAATAGTCGACACCCTATCAAAAGTAACGTGACACTCGGACTGTAAACCTCGATACTTGTAGAATCCTATTTTTCACAATCCTTCACAATACAAACTACCCTTACAACATTGTGCCAGACATTTCTTTGTCCAAACATTAGCACCCATAACTTCGGACTATGACCAAAGTATTTCCGTTCGTTTTCGTCTTTATAGTACCACTTAAACTAGTGAAGTACCTACGAAGATCATAACTACAGGAGACATGGTAGAGTCGTGAGTATTTAGTTTTCGTTTTATTTTGAGAAGTGTTCTTTCGTGGTAACTAGGTCGTCGTTACGAGCCTTTATTGTGAAACTAGGTGTGACAGTAGTCCACCTTTCCGGAAATATCCCGTACCTCTCTCCCGTCAAACGTCAACTATCGTTAACCTTAGGGACTGAATGAACCCTTTTAAATTTAATGGTCGATAACGGTCAAACAGGACCGTCGATCATCTTCCGTGTTCAAAGACTTTTACATCCTTCCCGGATTGGTATAAGAGTATTCCTAACCTCGAACAAATCTCAACGTACTTCTTTCTCATGATTAATCTAATCTGTCTTTAGAACCGACTTATTCTTCCTGCTACTCATTACCAATTCAGACAAGTTGATACCTCATTTCAGAGTTCCCTTTCTTACTCTAGGGGTGGCGTACTTAGTAAACTTGATTCACCGTCTTTGGTGACACCTTTTGATGACAAAGACTTTATTAGTTCTGATGTAGTCGTTTTCCTATATTTTTCTAGTAAATCGTTAACGTTTAGTGTATTAAGAAAAACGTAAAATTAACATGACTAAACCTTACTCTATCTTTGTCCTTCCCATAATACTATTAATATTATTTTGTTAACGAACATAAGACCCTAGAGAAGGGAGATCTCTCAAACGTCAAATTGTTTACCTAGACTGTGGTGACAACCCGTCCCCTATTTAACCGAGAGAAAGGAAACCACATAAATGAGTCCGGTGACTTTCCCTTTCAACGAGTCAGGACAGGTTGAGACACTGGGGTACCTGATATGTCAGGTACCCTAAGAGGTCCGGTCTTATGACCTCAACCATCGGAAAGGGAAGAGGTCGCCTAGAAGGGTTGGGTCTCTAGATTGGGTCTAGAGGGTGTAACGTCCACCTAAGAAATGATCGACTCGGTGTTCCCTTCGGGTTCTTACGACCTCACCCATCCGATAGGGAAGAGGACACCTAGAAGGGCTGGGTCCTTGACTTGGACCCAGAGGACGGGACGTCCTCCTAAGAAATGGTCGACTCGATACTCCCTTCGGGTGAGTCCGGCGATCCGAGGAGAAACACCGGACTCTCTTCGAAAGTGCGTAATAAGTGTCAGTGGTTGGACAAATCGAGTTTTCACGAAAGAAAAAAAGGTCGAAACGATCATAAGAAGGGGAGAGGGAAAGACTGGATTGTCGAAACCGTAACGTCTAGAATGGATGAGAAAGTCTAGGTAGAAAAGACGACTGAAACCGGGTGACACAGGGTCCATTGAATATCCATTCCCCTTCTGACAGAGGGGGTCTTATCACCCCCTCTGTATTTCTCTATTAATGTTGTATCCCCCGACACACGTCATCATCTGTGCACGTATACCACAACGGTCGTCGTCCGACAACCTTAAACATCGCTTACACTTGTCTCTTCCATCTCTGTCTTTGTATGGCCTCCCACAATTTCGTTTCGATTTCTCGAACCTCGAACGGACCATCTAGTCACCAAGAGTTGGACCACTATGAAATATTAGTGACCCCTATTTTATATCGACAGATCCCGGGTGTGACTTGTAAATTTAGTTTTGTATACTTAAATTCCTGGTTCGTATCAAAAAAAAAAAAAATTACAAGGGGTTAACTAAGAATTAGGGTCGAATCGTAATGGTCGATTATTCCCTTCGTCACTTTACAAAATTTGATCTTTCACTACACCAGATTTAACGTAAAAACCATCCAGTCACTGTCGACACATCTCCTACTTGAAGTCCCACTCAACGACATTTCGGTTCGTCCTATTCTCAGTTCTACCACCGATATCCTATTTCGCCCCGGTCTATGGTGTAAATAAATTCTCCTAATTTTTGAACGTCCTAAAACACTACCTAACTTGAACCATTCATGTCTCACTCAGTATCTCCTTTGTCGATCTCTCTTCATCGGTTTTTCCTACGTGAAGAAACACATAAAGAGAAGGTGGGATAGGGAGGAGACGGTTACGTAGATTACATGACATAATACTATAAACTCAAAGAGGATTGTCAATACTATCAACGGTATGAAAAAATAAGTCGGAAATATCTGTTTGATTTAGATTTTAACAGATTTTAAAGGTGAGAGATACGTGTCCCTTTCATATAAATGAGTAGAGTCTAGGACGAAGAAAAGGAGAAGGGTTTTGACTCGGAACTTACGTCGGTTGCCATCGTTTAAGTCAAGGGTATCACTGGTCAGATCATTTTAAGTATACCTTCGTCGTCAAATCGAGAAACCTTTCCGAGACGACCTAAAGTACTCCCTTCGTCGGTGGGTCGGAGAAACACGGTGTACGTACGTACAGGTCCCAGCAGACTAAAAGGATCTCTTTCCACTTCAGGTCTAAATATCCACTTCATCGGGATGATAAGTGTGTAAATTTAATTTTTAGTAATTCATGGTCATTGTATCTCCGGTTTCCTTTACCCCTACCTAGATCAGGTCCCAGTCTCCAAAAGTTAGAGACACAACTCAGAGGTATCTGAAAACATTTTGTCTTTACTCTTAAAGATTTAGGGTTCTCAAAGGTCGGGAAAGTCACCAATTGTTATCGTCTTTTACCAATTTTTCGTTTTTGAAGGTCTTCCACCAATTTTATCGTTTCGTAGTCGTCGTTTGTAAACCCGACTAAGACAAACACCTTTCACTTAATCTCTTACCTAAGGTAATGGTCCATAGAGTGTGACTTTATATTTCGTCTTCCCGTTTAAATTTCAGGAAATTGACGTCAATATATCTATGAAGACCACTTACACTTAACTCCTGTTACTTAATAAGTAAAGTTAGGAGACCAGGGGTCAAAACATGTAAGATTCCTCCGGTCCAAATTCCTGGAGTCCACCAGGGAGTAGTGACCCCCGACCTCTCTCTCCGGGGGCGCGGGAGGAGGACTAAAGTAGGTAGGGGACCTCAGTTCGGTCGGACCAACGACCTCGAAAAAAGGGAGTCCCCGACGAGACCGATGGGTCACATGACGAAGACTTACAAATTCCGATTTCTCGTCAACTCGTCAACAAGTCGGTCACTTAATCGTAAAGTTTCCGGATACGAGTCTCCTGTGACGGGTTCACTCGTCGACCCACCTCCGGCTACTCAAATGAGTATGTCAAGACAGACCCATTATGCTATAAAGACACTTTTACTGACAGAGAAACATCCTTCTGATCCCTACACCATGACCTTCAAAAATGAAATAGTTAAAACTACCTTAAGAAAGATCTTACATGGAACGGGAAGAAATATAATTTGTCTAGGTTACTTCACACTAACAACGAACTAGTAAACTCACTGTGAGTGATCCTTATAACTAAAAAGATAAAGGAAGACAATATAACTTTACGGGACTTCTTAATACCACCGTATATGAACCGGTCTGACGACGTAAAAACATCCAGGTATATACAAAATGTTAAAGTAAGACTTCTTTATACCATATCACCTTTCCGTAATCGAAGATTTATTTTTTTATATACCGAAATCTTGGACGGAAAACGACAAATGATCCACCCACCAGGACCCCTTCATATAATTAGAGAGACTCCCATCAAAAAATAAGTCAATTGTATATAAGACGGGGACGATGGACCGTCGTCCAACGTTCAACGACCCTTACACCATCATTTATTCTACTTGGGTACGGGATGACATCGAAGACTAGATTAGAATCCAAAGAGAAGACATTTTGTTCCTATTCTTGGCATAGGATGTGAACAAAGTACCCCGAATTGACACTATTACACACACTCCATGGTCCATTACTAATCCCCGAGTATTAACCATCTATGTCGACCTCCTAAACGAAGAGAGAGAACACGAATAAACAGTCATGGTAGGTTAAGTAATGGAATTTAAATGTGTTTCGATAAAAGAAGGTCTTTAGAAAAAAAAAAGAAAAAAAAAATGAGAGTGTAACCTTAAGTGTCTACAACAAGTCCAGAACTTCAGACTCGAAGGAGGGAAAGAGGAAAGACTTACAAAACGCAAGTACCAAGAATTCGTCAAGCAAGTAAGGTCACTCTAAGGACACGATCCAAAGACCCTATGTGACAAATCACTGGTTTTGTTGTCTTAAAACGTAGTACTTCCCGTGGAAGATCCCCCGAGTTTTAACACGTCTCCGGTCTCATCTTCTTGGTTCTGAGACACACAACACACACACACACACACACACACACACATCCTCCCCCTTAAGTCTATGACAATATTAACTCACCAGTCCAGTCCCATTTGAGCTAACTCTTCCCTGGTCAATTTATCAAAACTTTCTCCCACCGTTTAATTAGTACCTTCCCCAATCATAAGATCCGACCCTCGGTCAAGTCAAGTTTCTCTGACCCCGTCCTCGAACGAACCGTACAAGATCCTTTACGTTCCCCTTATTTACTTGTTCCCGAAAATTCTCCGTAGACCATGTCTCTCACACATTCCTCCTCTTAGTTGGATCAACCCTTAAGTCCAAGGGACCTGTGTATTCACTCAATTCTAGGGTGACTTAACAACTCTCGGACGTTCGTCCTATTTCTCGAAGACGGTTCCGGGACTCCGGTTCCCTCATACTGATCACAGACCTTTCCTGTCTTTTTACCCCTGACGTCGTTTCCTTTTACTATTCAATAATTTCCTTCTTCCACCTCTACTAATATAAATCCAGAGTACTCCTAATGAGACCAATGTCATACCTTTTAGACACTAACGAGGACTACTGTCATTATTGAGCCCGTGTTTTTAGGAGAGGATTTCAATACCTAAAGATAAGTATGTCTCGTTCTAGAACCCTTTTTTTACCTAATACATCTGGTAGAGAAATCCAAACACCGGGTGAAAAAGGGACTGGTGAGTATAAAGGAATCGACATCCGTATCCCGGTTCGTGAGTAATAATACCGGTCACATTTAAAGGGTCCTATGGCAATCAACATCGTAAGACTATCTAACGGACTACGTTTCAAACGTGACCTCAATGGTACCTGGAGTGTCCCTTCCGAAGTCGTTAAGAGTGGTATCAGGAGATCCGACTCCGTCACTTATTTCCAAAAATCCACCCGTTCTACCCCTGAGTCAAGTCTTTGTTTGGTCTGGGGTCTCAAATTCTAGTCAACAAACATACTCGGACCTTAAGATCGTGACCTGATCATCATTACGTCCTCCCCAACACTCCTAAAAAAAGGGAGTTTAGAAATTGAAAAATTTAAGAGAGTTTAGGATAAAAGATTGACTTGTTTTTGTGAGAGTATCCACAGAATTCTTACCCAAATAAATAAGACTGCAAAGACTGTATGAATCCTTAGTCATAACAAAGACATATAAGTCTAAAACGATTGTATTTTTAGATTATGTCACCTTATTTCACGTAAAATCGATCTCCAAGTCGATAGACCAATTTATTCAACTAACGACGACCCTGACGTAAAAGTCGAGTGAAACGGGACCAGAAACAGTGACAGACACCAAGACTTAGATACTTCGTCAGAGACAGGGAAAGTGTGAAAGTCCCTCGGAAAGTAGGGGTACGACGGATCGTGGGAAGATTTTATTTTCTATTTTTCTGTTTGCCACCAATTTTACTATAGACATTTCTACAAACGTTTTTTTGAAAGTCTAAAATTCTTATGGAATACAACAAACAAGAATTTATATCGATATGCTAGTTATTTCTTATTTAGTTTTAAAACGATATCTTTACTGTTTTTATATTTGGAAAATAATTATTACTGAAAAAATAACTATTGTGTTTTACAGTAATAATATCCGACACAAATCGGAAGATCATAGGTCAGTTTTGTGACAAAAAGGGGTTAATGAATCCTGTCGAAAAAGGAAGAGAGGTCAGATCAATACACTATGTAAACACTCCGTCAAATCTAACTAAACAGTATCAGATGTAAGGTAGAAGGGGGACTGAAGGACCAACTAAAAAATTTTTACATACATGTCATTTAGGTAAGAAACACCATATATCAAGGTACTCAAAACTGTCTACGTACCCAACGTATATCTGACGAGGTTAATGTATCGTCAACGAAATGGGGTCTTTAAGGAAGTGTCGTGGAACGATACATCGGAAAACCCAAGTCGTAAAAAAGTAAATCGTTTTACGAGAATTCCAAGTAGGTATAAACAACGTAATTAGTTATCTAATAACGAAGTTACCATAACGTAACATATATATGTGTCAAACAAATAGGTAAATGGTCATCTTCCTGTAGACCCAACAAAGTTTATAAATCACTAATACTTATTTCGACGATATTTGTAAATACCTGACCATTTTTCATTTAAAATTAGTCAGAGACCACGTCACCAAGACCCCTGAAAGTTTTTATTGTTTTTTGTGTCTACAGACCCGGGGTGAGGGTTGGTTAACTTAGTTAAAGAAACCTACCCCGGACCCAATTACCAAAACGTTTTCGAGGGGTCCACCAGGAGAACACGTCAGTCCCAACTCTTAATTACGAACCTTTGTGCACGACGACGACGACGACTCAGCGAAGTCAACACAGACTGAGACGCACTGGGGTATCTGCCGTCGGGTGGTCCGAGGGGTCAGGGACCCTAAGAGATCCGTTCTTGTGACCTCACCCAACGGTAAAGGAAAAGGTCACGTACTTTCACTTTTCACTTTCACTTCAGCGAGTCAGCACAGGCTGAGTCGCTGGGGTACCTGACGTCGGATGGTCCGAGGAGACACTAGTAACATAAAAACCATTTAGTCGAGAGATCCCCAAAGGAATAATAAAAATGAACGGTACCAAATCATTAATATAAATCCATCATATTCTAATACGAAGTTTAATCCACAAAGAGAATTCCTAAATTAAAGTAAAGTTCCGTTCTCAATCACATACGTCTAATTTGGTTCTGGAAAAATTTCCACGTGAATAACTCCAAAATTCATCAGTATTATCTTTATATAATAATTATACGGTTAATATAGGGAGTCTTTATAAAATTATTAATATACAAACTAATTTTCCTCATGAACAATCACTATAGTACACTAATATACAAACTTATTTGATTGTGATCTTACTTTACTCGAAGGAATTAGTGGTTCAGTTAATAAAATATAACAACTACTTTATATAATAATAGAATATATATAACTATCACTCAAGAATGTTACAAAATAGTGTTATAAATTGTTGTTAATACAAATCAATTTCTCATTTTGTTGTAATTTTAATAATACTTAACCCTTTGTCTATAAAGTGTAATTTTATTTCTGTAAAGGTGTAGTTCATATTTAATGTATTCTTGTGTACCCCAAAATTTTGTAAAGAGACGATTGATTTTTACGAAAAAAATTCGATGCACGAAATTACTAGTTTTACGAATGGTTCTACTTAAAAGTAAAGACAGAATTGGGATTCGGATGAAAATAAGTCAACTACCTCTTAGACTCTTATTAAGATACTAGTGGTTCACAATCCTCCAGAAAGTGTTTATTTCAACGTTATTTATCTCGGAAATTTTTTTTAGATTAACTCCTCGTGGGGTGGATTATTGACCTTCCCAGGAGATCTTTATTTCAGAAAAATTATTTCATGAAGAGGTATCACAAATCATCTAATATAAACCCGAAGAGACTATCGAGTCAACCATTCCTTAGGCGGACGTCCCGTCCTCTGGGTCCAAGTTAAGGACCTAGCCCTTCTAGGCGACCTCTTCCCTATCCGATGGGTGAGGTCATAAGAACCCGAAGGGAACACCGAGTCGACCATTTCTTAGGTGGACGTTACACCCTCAGGACCCAATCTATAGACCCAACCCTTCTAGGGGACCTCTTCCCTTTCCGATGGTTGAGGTCATAGGACCGGACCTCTTAGGGTACCTGACATATCAGGTACCCCAACGTTTCTCAGCCTGTACTGACTTGTTGAAAGTGAAAGTAAATGTACTTATTTATAATTGAGACTAAAATTTTATGTAAATACTATTCTTTACTCTATATTACAACTATAAGAGAACTAAATCGAGAATCTAAGATTAACTATTACTGGTACACGATAAATGTATGAACCGGTTCTTATAAACCCCCGTGGTCCTGAAAGTTTCTACACGAAAGGACGTTTCCCACCATACCTTTGATTAATGGTCCCCGTGTATTACGGGAGATAACGGGGGGAGGGGGACTTTTTTTGTACGTGTGTGTGTTTCGTCACTGAAATCATGACGTAATCTTTCTCGATTTTACATAAATCGTCCATCTTACACGTACGTGACACGACGTATTAATACAGTAAATTAGTAAGGTTGTGTACACGAAATTTTTGGAAATAAGAGTTGACATTCAATCCCATTTAGTGTCTAATCTTTCGAATTCAATGAACAGGAATCATTCAACAACAAATATAATTCACCACTTCAACACTTAGTATGGATCTATTAGACTGAAGTCTCTGGTGTCCGAAGTAACGATGCGGTGCGAGACAATCCGTAGTAAACGGGGTAGAAATGACTTAAATTTCTTGGGGATAAGACACGAGGGAAGTACGTAGAATGAATAAAATATTACGATCTGTGTAAGACAAAATAAACACTAAGAACATAAACAAATATATGTGTATGGGAGGACAACCACACATCTACGAAAGAAGAGACAAGACCCTCATAAACGTGTAACGGACTGTGAGACATCCGAGAGCTCTTGAGGAACCGACTAATTTCTTGTCTACATTTTAAGTATGTCTCGTGGGTAATACAACCCAACCCTAGGGGAGAAGTAAAGTCTCCATGGAGTCCTCCGAAAACCTTTGAGTCGGTCAAGAGAACGAACCACGTCACGACCGAATCCACATTATAGATTCATGGAAAACAGGAAGTCATTCAAACTTGAAGGAGACATTCGTATTACGTAATTATTAATATTTTACACCATGTTCCTTTGGATGAGATATTGAACTAAAACAAGACCTTCTCTTTTACGTGTTGGTCACATCTATTTTGAATCCCTACTACACTCACCCTGGTCAATGCCATTACACTAGACGTACCGTTCACAAAAACGACCCCTTCTCATTGAATTTTACAAAGAAAGAGCTATTATTATTAACTAGTGTGATATCATCACTGGTACTAATTTGTACTATCACATTCCAGGAAAAAGAGAGACTCCTTGTGGGTAACTTAATGTCACCCTTACTCTGGTATTTTGGAATTTAAGCTTTCATCTTAATCTTCCACCTCTTCTTACAGATCTTGAAACTAACGAGAACAAACATACCAACACAGGGGAAGAAAAATGACAAACGAAGAACCGACACGAAAAAAGAATACTTCATTCCGATATGATTCATTAAATTCCTCAGCATAAAGGGTTCTTGTCACATTAGTTCCTTGTGACGATAAAAGAGTCTAAAACTTTCCGAAATATAAGAATGTACGAATGAAACTTCATTGAGTTTAGTGTCTTTGTCCCATCGGTTTACCTACATGAAGAGAGAAACCAGATAGCGAACGAAATCTCTCTACATTAAGTAAATTTTGGACGTTAAGACTGTGTTACAATTTATATGTGATGGATAAGTCCATTGTGGAAAAGTGTTGGAAGACAACGGTTCTTAATCAACATCCTGGAATGTAAAAACGAATTTTAACACATCCTAATAAGGGGGAAATAAATTAAACATCATCGAGGTACGTAAAATGACATCGTTGATTCTTTCTCACAACAGGAATTCCGGGATAGGAGTTTTATCTTTCAAACCTGTTTCGATTAACTAACATCCAAACGACAACAAGTAATAGAATTAATCAGATCCATTAATTTAGTAATTAACTAACTTCGACTAGGGAACGATTGTTTGTCATTTTGAGTCACGAAAAGACGAACTAGGGTACTCTTGATGGAGAAGTCAAGAAGTGAGTGGAGCAAAAACACCACAACTGTCTGAGGCTGCCACCCGTGTCCCCGTCATCTCCCATTGTCATTGGACACCTGTCTCAACGACACTCTACGCAAAGTCACCTTCGTCTGTCGTCAGGTTCGGACCGACTCCGATTAATTGTGACCTGTCATTTGGTGGCGCGTCTTCGTTAGGTAATACGTCTGTTAGGACAGAGGCCGTCAATTGAAAACAACAACCAACACGAAACGAACCCATGGAAAGACTTTGACACCTAAAGGTAGTTTCCCGAGACTATCGGGAAGGACGGACCGCACACGGGTACACAGAAATCAGAACACGGCGCCACAAAGACTCCACTCGTGAAAAAGAAGACTGAGTTCTAAGTACTCGGAGACCTATTAGTGAGACAAAGGATTTATATACTTCGAGAAAATTTTGAAGTTTCGACGGAGTCCCGTCTCCCTTCTTCCCTCCCTCTCTTCTACGGCTGAATCTTCCGAAGATCACTTAACCGTTTTGGTACTTATGAACAGAAGTCCACGACTTTATACTCGACAAAATTGTCTCGATAAAGTTCAGACTTTCAACCGAAAATTTTACTTAGTGATTAGGCTATTAATGTTATTGTGATCTTAGTCTGATTTGTTTCCTTTTCCATTCCGTCATTCTTCGACAAAATGGAACCTCACGTAAAGTTTGGAGGAACAATCAGGATAAGATAGAGTAAAATCTCTTTGAAGACACCATTCGAACCAAAATAGTTTTGAGGAAGTTATGATACTCCCAAAGAAAAGAAAGAAGGAAGGAAAAAAAAAAAAAAAAACCACACCTTCATTACTTTAAGAGAAAAGAACCTATTTGACTCAGACCGTCCAGAAACCTTCTTAAGTTCAAGAACGAAAAAGACTAACTATACTATCGTTCTCATTCCTTCGTTTTCTCCGACTTTCTTACAGACCGTATACCTATATTACGAGGGACGTACGAGGGTTAATCTCAATCGACAAACAAAAAAAATTTAGTAACAACTGTATCGAAAGTCTGTTGAGACGAACATCTTTTTATATCGCTTGTTTACTCAGGAAATACAGTGATGGCTTTATTTAAGAATCTCTTAACATTACAAGATAGTACGTATCAAATGACACCGATGTCAATATAGGTTATTTGTAATTGTACACTGTATATTTTGTAAAAGATAGATCTGTATTTATATGAAGCAAATTTTGAGAACGCACTTAGACTATTTAATATTAAGATATAAGACATATATTATACACGAAATAAAGAAAGATTGGACCTTTCGTCTATATAGAACATATAGAGAGAAACAACAACGAATAAAATACATTACAACTCTGTTTACGACTAAGGTCTTACCTTTTTAGAGGAGAATGTTAGTCTTTATTAAATTTTAAGTTTTGATAATAAACAAATATAAACTTGTCAATTCTTAAACAAAGAATATCCATAAGACAAGTATAAACAAAATTCTACTTTTCTGTGAAAACAAAGTCTTATCAAAATCTTTTCACTAATATGGATAGTCCTTTTGACTACATAACTATAAAATGAACGTCCTTCTTATACTTGAATTGTCAAAACCCCTATGGACTCTCCAGTCTCCGACTTGGAAAAATGTTGAATTAACTTTTAGTCTTCCACAATACTCTCCGTAACCATACTCAAGTCAAGTCAAGTCAACGAGTCAGCACAGGGTGAGAAACGTTGGGGCACTTGGTGTCGTACGGTCCGAAGGGAGAGGTAGTGGTTGAGGACCTCAGGCGGGTTAAGGTACAGGTAGCTCAGTCACTACGGTAGGTTGGTAGAGTAGGAGACAGTAGGGGAAGAGGAGGACGGGAGTTAGAAAGGGTCATAGACCCAGAAAAGTTTACTCAGTCGAGAAGCGTAGTCCACCGGTTTCATAACCTCAACGTCGAAGTTGTAGTCACGGAGGTTACTTGTGGGTCCTGACTAGAGGAAATCCTACCTGACCAACCTAGAGGAACGTCAGGTTTCCTGAGAGTTCTCAGAAGAGGTTGTGGTGTCAAGTTTTCGTAGTTAAGAGGCTACAAGTCGAAAGAAATATCGGGTTGAGAGTGTAGGTATGTACTGGTGACCTTTTTGGTATCGGAACTGATCTACCTGGAAACAACCGTTTCATTACAGAAACGAAAAATTATACGATAGATCCAACCAGTAGTAAAAGAAAGATACCTAAAATAAATTATACTGAACACTGATTATCACTCTCGTCTTTCTAACGAGACCCTTGAGAAACAATAGTTACCCTTATGTCAACTAGTCTCACTCTCTCCTACCACTGAAGATGAGACCACCACCGTCACCTTAACCTCTCTTCACCTATCTACGGTCTTTATGATTCTCTATACTTTGCTTTCTCTTCAATTCCTACTAACGGTCTAGAGAGAATACTTGTGGATCAACCCACTACCATCATAAATAACTCTCCCTCCACCCTCCCCCCAAGTACAAACCCTTGCGTACATGTGGGCACCACCTAAGTACAATTACATACCGTTTTGGTTATGTCATAACATTTCATTTTATTTCATTTTTATTTTTAAATTATTTTTTTTTTCTTTCGTGATCGCCCTTCCTCCTGAACAAACCCCACTTACCTCTTAGTTCTCGAACCAAACCCTGTATGACCTAAACTGGACTGGAACTTATTGGATCACTGTCTTAATTTATTCGTCGATCTATATACTTGAAGGCATACTCTTTTCTCGATACCCGACTTCAATTAGAGAACTTCAATATTTACTCTTATCTGTTATAGTGGTTTCCTCTCTTATTTGTTTCTGACTCTTAAATTCTTCGTTGGGGACCCTTGAGAAATAAATATCTCTTACTCATGTCGTCCACTCCAGTTTCCCCCTTTCCTCTTTCTATCGATATCTTTTTCCTCTTGTAAGTCCCTCCCCACACAAAATCTCTAGTCTCCGTAACTACAAACCTCCTTTCTACGAGACTCTTAGATGACTTTCTAGACCCTTCACACATAACTTAAACTACTGAAGCCCTTGTAACTACTGTAATCCTTCTCAACTTGACTTCCTTTTGCTTCCTCACCTAATAAATTCCCTCTTCATCTTATGTGTATCCTAAGACTTAGACTTTCACAAGTAAGTAGGAGTCGAGTATTTGAGTTTCGTCTTAGGAAAAATACGTCATAGTATTCATATATAAGTTGTTTTTTCTTTATAAATTCGTAGATCCGGAGATCTGAAATAATAAAAAGAAGGGAAAAGACGACTAGAGTAATTTCTTCTCAGTCATATAGTGGTACGACGTATAAACCAGACCCCTCCTCTAGATTTCTCAAAAAAGTTTTAGTGCTAACCATAGTAGTGGTTTTACAAAGAAAATACCAGGCCAGAGACTGGTCGAGAATTACACAAAACAAACTACTGTGTGTGAATATGACGGTGAGGTTAATGCGACGTGATGAATTTCAAGAGGTTTATTAACCTCTAATGTAAATATTTCCAATTTTTAAAGAGGTCAGTGATAACAACTTAGACTTAGTCCCGACAACTTAGACGGACTTTATAAGAAGATGGAAAACGGAAGTTCACGGGGAGAAATACTACGGAAGGGTATTTCTTGGAGAACACAAGGATATGACATATTTAAAGACATTATTTAAGAGGTCTACAGGAAAAGAAGGAGAGAAAGAGGAAAGGAAAGGAAGGGAGAAGGAGGGAAGGAAGGTGGAATCCGACCTTGTAGCACTTCACTTCCTTTAATAAATGCATAAGAGTACCGGATTACATCATTCATCCCGAAGGGCAAACCGAGTCATTTCTTAGACGGACGTCACGTCCTGAGAACCCAAGACAGGGATCCAACCCTTCTAGGGGATCTCCTCCCTTGACGATGGGTGAGGTTATAAGACTGGACCTCTGAAGGTACCTGTCTCCTCGGACCGTCCGATGTCAGGTACCCCAGCGTTTCCCAGTCTGTATGACTCGTTGAAAGTGAGTGAATGTCACATCATTCATTAGCGACAAACAACTTACTTATCTACTTGAAGTCGATCCGATTAGGTTAACTCTTTGTTCTATCTCGTTATCGTTTTTTCAGGAGACTTTTCGTCTCTACCATGTTTATTTATTTCAGGAAGTAATTTTCAATTCCGGGAATTCGGAGTGAGTCTCGGACAAAAGTAACTGAAGTGTATGTTGAGATTTGAGGACTAAATAAACCGTCAGTGTGACTGGACGTATTTGAATCTGTTTGAGGACTGAGTGACTGTTTAGAGTCTTTTATGTTCAGTGACTGACTGTCCCTTTACTTTTTGATATGTTTTATCCATCCTTGTTTTGGGTACCTTTTATCGTCTCACTCGATTTTGACATATTTTCTTCCCTCTCTCGAGTATTCCTTTTTTCACCGGACGGTCCTGGAAGGTAGTCCAGATTTCGGTTTACTTATTTGATTAAATGATTTTGTCCCATATTTATTTGGACTCCCGAAAAGTCCACGGCCTCACCATTTCTTAGACGTACGGATACGTCCTCTGTTTTCTCTACGCCCAACCTAGGGTCCCAAACCTTCTAGGGGACCTCCTCCTTTACCGTTGGGTGAGTCCATAAGAACGGGCCCTTTAGGATACATGTCTCCTCAGACCGCCCGATGTTAGGTACCCCACCGTCTCAGTCTGTGCGGATTCACTTACTCGTGTGTACGCATGTGCGTGTATGTATGGTAGCCAAGTTTTTGCCTTTACGTAAACTATGTAATGTCTAGTAATTAATTTTAGTTCATACCCTAATGTATATCAAATAACTTTTTTTTTAACGAAGATACACCTGAACAACAACACGTCAACGAGTCAGTACAGGTTGAGAAACGGTAGAGTACTCGAAGTCGTACGGTCAGAGGGACAGGAAGTGACAGAGGACCTCAAACGAGTTTGAGTACAGTAAAAAACTCAGTAAGAGACAGCGGGAGAAAGGGTCGTAGTCCCAGAAAAGGTCACTCAGTCGAGAAACGTAGTACACCGGTTTCATAACCGCAAAGTCGAAGTCATAGACAGGAAGGTTACTTATAAGTCCCAAATAAAGGAAATCCTAACTACCCAAACTAGTGAAATACCCTATGGAATAAGGATCCCTACTGTCATTATTTGTGTATCTCGTAAGTCCATCCGATTTTATGAAACCTGCCTCCCTTACCTATAATACTCTTAATCCTATTTTTCCTTCTTGTCATACATCGTCTGAATCCCTAGAAACCCTTTAATAGTAAGAAATTGTATCTATGTTAATAAAAGAGAGTGATATTGTCAACTCAATTGTAAAATTTACACGATAAAATGGAAAGGTCCGACCCTGTGACACAAAATGGGGTCCACTGATTCTACTAAGAATAAGGAAGAAAAAGAATTTAATACCATGTTTCTTTTCAAAATGAAAGTGATTTTTAGGGGTGGAACACACAAAGAATAAAAGTCAAATCCAATTTAGTAACTGTCTGGTTTTCCGTTACCATAAATGTCCTAACTTTGTGGAGTTTATTTGTACTAATCACAAAATCGTTGAGTTTGTGACTCGTTTCCAACAAACTTTCACCATACAGTCTAATTTACGTTGAAGCCAAAAATAAAACCACAAATGATAAATCACCACAATTTTTTTTTCCTGAAAAGAGACTAATGTTGGGTACTTTTTTCAGAGGACGGGGTCGGAAGAGACTTGAAGATCTAAGTTAACGGATAGACAAAAAGATGTTTACTTACTTTTGCAACTGATACTGAATTCGAGACATAATGTTACATAACAAAAAAGGGTGAGGAATCTTTATTATTTTCGTGTAGTATTATGTAGAAACGATAATTGTTGACTGGAGGTCACACGATACTTTGACACATTAACTTATTGTGAAAAACGTCTCCCTCTATCAGTTATCTTCTTTACTTAAATTCATGGAGTACTGCTATTTCGCTAGTGAACCACTAACACTTTCAAGACTTTATCTTCTCGACGAAAACTAAGGAAAACCGACTGGAGAAAAGATTCACCTTAAACTCTCAAATGATGTTATGTCTTTTATTATTAAATCTACGTAAAAATGACTACCGTCGTGTCAAAGGATTTACTTTCATTATAACACCATACTTCTATTTTAATGTACCAAAGGTAATTTTATTTGTGATCCTCTTACAGTGTACGTCACTATTTTTTTTTCACTCCCTTTATACCTTTTGTTTAATAAACTTTATCGCGCAACCTATTATTCCCTAAAAATTTTTCTTTGTAATGACTCGTAATATAACAATGAGTTTTTAATGACTGAATAATAATGTACGGGTATAAATTTCTTAAGTCGACAATCTTTAAAGTCTTAACAAAGATTGTAAAGACTGGAAACTTTTTCTACGTGACGGTTATTGAACTTCTCGTCTTTCCTAGAGAAAGTATCCGAACAAATTTATCAATGTCATTAGACAACAAGTAAACGATTCAACACAGACTGAGACAACTGGGGCACCTGACGTCGTACGGTCCGGAGGGACGGGAAGTGACAGAGAGCCTCCAACGGGTTCAAGTACAGGTAGCTCAGTGACTACGGTAGGTTGGTAGAGGAGGAGACAGTAGGGGAATGGGAGGACGGGAGTTAGAAAGGGTCGTAGTCCCAGAAATGGTCACTCAGCCGACAAACGTAGTCCACCGGTTTCATAACCTCGAAGTCGAAGTCGTGACGTAATTAATCCTAACTGTTGTACTGGTAAAGTCAAATAGGAGAATAGTATTGTCCATTTAGACGACAAAAGACATCTCAAATTACATTTTATACAAAGATTATTGTGTCTTATAATGGTGTCTCTCAAACAAAACACCGGTAACGTGACCGGAAACAAAAGTCATTTCTAACGTGACTTCACGACACTACCCATTGTAAAATCTTTTATCGAGTAAAGAAGGTTGAACCTTATATCGTTCGAAAGTATAGTTTTTATACTTTAATATAAGTACTTTGAACGACTGAATTGGTTTATCTTAGTATTTAGACTTTGTGAACCAAAATTAAAGATATTTAAAAGAATTCCAATAAAAGTTCACAGGTTATTTTCATCAAGTAAAAAGGAAAAGGAAACATTTTGTTATAATAATTACATGAGATTTACCGGATAAATTATCATAAACTAAGACCGAAAAATCACATTACCCTTTATTACAGGGGTTTACGAATATTACTTTTCTTGACCAATTAACTCTTGTAACTGGTATATAAATTTGAGAACTCCTTAATTAGAAAATTAATATACCTTACAAAACTATAAAAGAACCAGTCGGAGTACAAAAACAGTCCCTATACAACTTTCAGGAACGTTTTTTTAGTTTAAATAAAATATTGATCGGTCTCGTTGACAAATCATAGACAGAACTTCCGTGTTTCAACTTGATCAACCAAAGTTTACTCCTCAGTAATATGTTAAGGAGACTTAAAGTAATGAACAATCTTAAAATGAATTTCCTAGTAGTTAAGAAATAAAAAAGTAATAAATCTTCAATACACTTCCACATCTCAAACACTATTTTTAACACTTTCTCATAATCTTTAAGTAGGAAATTGTTTCTTATTTCCTAATCGTTGAAGTCTACCTACGACAAAGGAGTACTTCCTAAACGATTCACAGACCGCATATGAGGGTCACAATGTGTACGACTACGACCAAATCCCCACTACACATAATCTAAATATTACAAAAACAATCATAAAACTCAAACCCTAAAGGGTATATTATCAGTGAACATTCATTCCTTACGAAAGGTTACTTCGTATTAAAGAGGAGTGTAGTCACGACAAAATAATCTAAATCGGAAAAACTGAGATCTTTATACTGGTTTACAGTAAGTAACATAGTCTATTTTTTTTTTCAGTTATTACATTACTTCAGGATATTCCGTTGATATTTCTATCTAATCAGTAGACATTCATCATACAAGTTATCTAAACTTCTTTATACATACAAATATTCAATAGGGTATTAAATTAGGAAAATAGATTCTAATGGATTCAATAGTAGTCAAGTCAAGTCAGCGAGTCAACACAGGCTGAGAAACGCTGGGGTACTTAGCGTCGTGCGGTCCGGAGGGACAGGTAGTGATTGAGGGCGTCAAGTGAGTCTGAGTGCAGGTAGGTCGGTAGGTCGGTAGAGTAGGAGACAGCAGGGGAAGAGGAGGACGGGGGTTAGGGAGGGTCGTAGTCTCAGAAAAGGTTACTCAGTTGAGAAACGTACTCCACCGGTTTCATGACCTCAAAGTCGAAATCGTAGTAACGAAGGTTTCTTTAAGGTCCCAACTAGAGGAAGTCTTACCTGACCAACCTAGAGGAACGTCAGGTTCCCTGAGAGTTCTCGGAAGAGGTCGTGGTGTCAAGTTTTCGTAGTTAAGAAACCGCGAGTCGGAAGAAGTGTCAGGTTGAGAGTGTAGGTATGTACTGGTGTCCTTTACAGAGACGAAAACTTATACGACGACTCCAACCAGTATTGAAAGGAAGGTTCCTCATTCACAGAAAATTAAAGTACCGACGTCAGTGGTAGACGTCACTAAAACCTCGGGGTTTTTTATTTCAGACTGTGACAAAGGTGACAAAGGGGTAGATAAAAGGTACTTCACTACCGTGGCCTACGGTACTAGAAGCAAAACACTTACAACTCGAAATCCGGTTGAAAAAGTGAAAGGTGAAAGTGAAAGTAGTTCTCCGAAAAATCAAGGAGAAGTGGAAGACGGTATTCCCACCACAGTAGACGGATAGAGTCCAATAACTATAAAGAGGGCCGTTAGAACTAAAGTCGAACACAAAGAAGGTCAGGTCGTAAAGAGTACTACATGAGACGTATATTTAATTTATTCGTCCCACTGTTATATGTCGGAACTGTATGAGGAAAAGGATAAACCTTGGTCAGACAACAAGGTACAGGTCAAGATTGACAACGAAGGACTGGACGTATGTCTAAAGAGTTCTCCGTCCAGTCCACCAGACCATAAGGGTAGAGAGGTTGGGTTTACTTATACGGTAGTAAGTTGAATTTTGATTGTAGGTACTTAACTGATAATGTCACAGAATAGTTGACCTGTAACACTACTGTTATTACACACATGGCAGTATCGGTAGATGGAGATTTAGAGAAAGCAAACATTAATTTATGTAAAAAATATAAGTGTAATATGCACTGTCACCACCGAACCGACAACACCTAGAAACAAACAGAAAATCAAACCCCTGAGTATGGTTTCTTCGTCGGGGATAAACCGTAGACGGTAAGAATACTATTGTTCACCTTCGTTCTATGACCCGACTTGGTGAGCTAATGTGAATTTTGGTTACGAATCTAGATTACATACAAAACAGTATAAGGTAACCGACGTCACTCTATACACCGGTTGGTCCTCCACACGAGACGGAGGGCTCTCCGTCGGACTTAGTGCACGAGTACTTGTCCCGACATATTAGGAGAGAATATCCGTTCTTTTACTTTTATACCTTTATTGAAGGGTCTCTACAAATTATGTAAACTAACGTCGGGAACATTAAGACACAAACCAATTAACACTTAAAGTAAAAGGTAAGACCTGTGAGCCTCTCAAGGTCTCCGACGAAGTGAAAGGGAACCACTAAAGCATCCAAGGATGGAAACCATTGATTCTTCTTCCAACGACACCAATAACTCGTCACTGTTCGACAAATGACTCGTGTAACTTTTACCCTTTTTCCTCTCTTTCTTATCCTAACGAACCATGATATGCTTTCACTGGTTTGACCATGGTTTGGTGGGTCAAAGAACGTTTTTTCGACCAAGAAGATAACAGGACTTATAAAAGGCGTATGAAAGGGACCCCAGTCAAAAGTCCGACAAAATTGTACTCCAGTCAAGTCAAGTCAAGTCAGGGAGTCAGCACAGGTTGAGAAACGTTGGGGCACTTAACGTCGTAAGGTCCGGATGTACAGATAGTGGTTGAGGGTCTCAAGTGGGTTTGAGTTCAGGTAGCTCAACCAGTACGGTAGGTCGGTAGAGTAGGAGACAGTAGGGAAAGTGGAGGACGGGGGTTAGGGAGGGTCGTAGTCTCAGAAAGCCAGTCTCCATACGTCAGGGGAGTCTTACGTTAACTTGTATTCAAGTACCATCGTACAGACACAAGTTACTATTTTTATTAATAAAACACTAAAGACCCCGTAATTTATTTCGAACCATCTGACGTTCGTATCTACTCTGAAAGTCGTCTTTTACCGACTCGCTATAACTCTAGACCGATAAGTTACTATTTACGTGTAGTGGAAATGTTATCAAAGCACCTAGTATTCTCTATATGAATCGTGTATACTCGTCAAACTATCTAGAAAGAGTCCTTGAACACGACACTGCTGTCGAGGATAAAGATTGACAAGGGGTGGAGATTAGGAAGGAGAAGGACCAGGGACTCAAAATAGATACAAAGGTTTTTCAATACGTAAGAATCTTCGAGATCTCGTTAATGAGTCTTTGAACTCATTTCGGGACTTAGTGTGTAGACTGAATGTCATCCACAACTTATATATCATCGATAAAATCTTCATAACAATATTAATATCAAAAATATTAATTTACTAGTCGAAACTAGGAACAAAGAACACACTCAACACAAATTTTGACGAACGGAATTTACCTTTTGGCACATTCGGAGTGTAAGTATATATTTGAAACGTCAAACATAACTCACGAAGGACACCTGTACCACTAACAAGTGAGTGTCGTCTTTGACTTCCTCTTACACCGACTATGACAGGTACGTGACTCTCCAAATATCGGTGGGTACCAACGGACATTAACTTATCAAATACACGAACTTCCATTACCTACCCTCTAATTCCCTGTTATTATGAGGTAGAAATGGTTGTTCAAGTCAGTCTTTCAGAACTCTTCATCAAGATCAACAAATGAGATAGTCATGACAACACCGACATTTAAACACACGGAAGAAGGGGTTTACCTGTGTGTATTTGTCATTTCAAAATTTGTCGGTTTTAGTTGTTGACTAAATGTCAGACCTTTGGGGTGGTTCTTCCGAAAGCAAACATAAATTTCTCGGGGTACTAAGTAGAGTAACCTGACGGTCTAAAGAGAAGAATAATTTGATTATTACCATGTACTTCCTAGGAATTTTTAGGAAAGGGGGGAAAAAGAAAGGATTCATACCAGTCAGGAGTCTTTACTCTGAGTAAGGAAAAAAGGGGGGGTTAGTTGAGAAAATAAATTAAAACTGGGGTCAAGGTTCCAATACTAAAGGACCCATGATTCCTTTTTTTTTTTTGGTTTTTTTTGGGGGTTTTTTGTCGGTTTGTTTATAATCTTTTGTCCGGACACAAATATCTCACCCTCTTTTTATATTAAAATCATCCCGTCTTTTACAATTACAACAAAAGTACGAAGGTTCTCGTAAACCAATCTATTAAACTAAAGTTTTTCTTTCTCTTTTGTTTGCTTTTACTTCTTTGGTAGTGACACTTAAGGTTTCCTTATGGAATGAGAAAACACGCAGAGACTGATATCGACTTACAAACTATTGTTTAAACCGTCTACATCAAAAATTTTCTCTTGTTTAACATATCAAGAGTCCTGGACTTCGTCCTCTTCAAACTGCTCTAAGTATTTTAACAATTGTCGACAGACAAATTAAACCTTATTTCGCTTTCGAGTAGTACCGAATGTTCCGGGACCCATCAGGTCGAGGAGACGAAAAGAGACGGAAGCAGAACGTAGTCTAAGAGGAAGCGAGAAACACAAAACTAACAGAACGGTGGCAGTACGTGTCAGAAGGGATAAGGACCTAAAGAAGGAGACAAGTAGGATTAAGTCAGAAAGAGTAATAAGAAGCCATCCCAGTAGGAAGTGGTAGGATGTATCCAGACAGAAGAGGCAGTAACACAAATAGAGTAAGGGTTGTGAAGTGTAAAACTAATGAACCACAAATGGGTAAGGAGTAGGTGTATATGTGTGGGGTGTTGATGTCCCAACACCCCGTCACAGAAAGAAAAGGAGGTGGTGGAGCTTAAAATACGTAAGAAGTATGTTCAACAATGACTCATTCACAAACAATTAATTTACTTGCTTAGTCACTTAATACCCTTTCACAACCTAACACAAATTCTATAATGGAATGGACATTCTACTCTCATTTCCTGGACTGGTGACACTTAGACCACGTGTTGTTCCTCGCGACACCGGTCTAGAGAACCAAAAGGTAGGTCACAGAGAGAGAGAGGTGCCCCGACACTACAATGGAACATTTTGGACAGCATTCGTACCTGAAATTAGATGGAAGGTCGACTCAAGACAACGGGGACTTGTCGAAACGACAGATGAACGACTTACGAAGAACCTAATATGAAAATGAGGAATCCAGTCTACACCATACCCACAAAAATTCCCTAGTTTACTTTTTGGGTATATATCATTCCTTGGTTGTCGTAAACTAACTTAGACTCATAACCAAACCTTGTCCACAAACTCATTTTACAGGTCGTTCTATAACTCTCTTATTTATTACATACTGACAAGTACGTCGTGAAAGTTACAAATACGTCAATAAAGATGAAATTCTTTTTTACCCATAAGTCTTGTAAGAGTAAACATCCTTCGTAACGACTATTTAAATTTTATATCAAATTAAATAGTGTCTAGTCAAATAGTTTACAGTTCATAGAGGATGGAATCTTAAAACACTAAGATATTCTATGTTGAATCAAAGTAAATGTCCACTCTTTGACTTATTTTACATCCAGTGAATAGGTCTCAATGGACATTAGTAAATACGTCGACTGAATGGTTATTCTTTACGAGAAATATTACATTTACCTATAAACCATCGTGTCTACTTATACTTATCTGATATACTGTCTGTAACCAATAGATTGACCATCTGTCAATTAAAAACGAAGGATCATTGTCTTGGGTCTAAAATGAGGTTATATTTACAGATACAGACTGTCTCTTCAGACCCAGGATACACCAATGAGAATGACCACATTTTATGTATATACGTCACCAGAATGAAAGGGAGGATTGCCGACGTGAATTTGTGTCCGTACGTAAACCTAACACCGGTTATTTTTTACCTCATTAACGACCCCTTAGAAACTCTTCTCAAATAAGTGAGTGTCCTCTTCCTATGTTCTCTCCCTACAAGGGACTTACCAGGAAGACGTACACGACAACCCTCGCTAGCGTGTGTAGGCGTGCCCTCCTCACTTAGTCGTGTTACTCCCCCACCTCACCTGTCTGCGTGCCCCCTCCGACCCACGTACTCCCACAGGGACTATACGACTGCTTTGATAAGACGGAGTCCATCCTATTGCAGGAACAATAACTCTGGTGAAACTCATCCCCGAAGAAGATACACGTCGGGGGTCATAGTTGTCTACTGACAGGAAGTCCACCTGATTACTTTTGAATCGTCTTCACGATGGTACAACATCACCCCTTTTTTTTTTTTTCTGGATCGTTTCGAATGTTAAAGTTCAGTCATCCGAAGTTTCACTTTTCCTTTAGTTACGTTTGCGATAAAATTCTAAATTCGTTGAGACTTCCAATGGTAGCTTTTGAACTCGATCATACTACTGATGGTTACAGTTATAAATCATATGTGTCGAGCTTTTCTGTAGACCTAAATTCAAACACTTGAAACAAAAGACTTAAAAACATTTTTATAGATTCACTTTCCTTAATCAAATAGAACCATGGACGTCCTTTGTTCACAAAAATTAGGACTTCTTTTACGTAACAAGAAACCGTAAAAATAGAAAACGGTCACCCGCACAACTCTAGAATGGAGATTTTAAAAAAAGGAATTAAGTCGAAAAGATCCTTTTTATGGTTTAGGGACTGGTAAAGACAAAGTCACCATGACTGACGTTTAGCCTAAAAGGTAGTCTGAAAATGAGACCTTCAACGACAATCACACTTACATTAACCAAACTTAAATGAAACCCCAAACTCCGAAGAGATTTAACCTATGGAGACACCTAAAGTGAAGGAAAAACGATTTCTTCCTTTTTTTTTAGTGTTGAAAAGGTAAAGAGAGGGTACCGATAAAAGATAAATCCAAAGGACAAAGAAAAACTCAGTTAAATCCATTCCATAAAATACAGAAATGGTCTTTTAATAAATAAAGTATGTCAAAATTTGTAAATAATCGAAACACAACATTCATATAAGGGAATAAAATTTATTTAAAGTAATGATAGATAACAATCTAGTAGAAAAGTACAGATCCATTTTATAGGACTCTAAACGTATTAATAAATTTTATTCTGAATTTTCATCATGTTCGTGATCTTATAATAAATTTGTTTGAACAGAAAGTTTTTCGTATGACTCTTAACACGGATCTTTCTACACTAGAGTTTATGAAAACTTTTCGTCTTTAAATGAAAATTTAATAATTCCGTAGACGAAGGAAAAACTAGAAGTTTGGAACAATACAGGATCTCGACCTGAAGAGGTGAACCACAAATCCTTTTGGATCCCAGGACAATTGTACATACACCTCCTTTTACAGTGGGATGTATGTACATACCTTCTTCGTGTTTAATTAAACAAACAAAACAACACACACCTGCTTAACGAAAAAGATAAAACAAAACGAAAATGAGACTCTGAAGAGTCTCGTTGATTGTATTTACATACATTTCGTCAAAGTATTGAGACGAGGCATCTTGTCGAGTTAATTGAGTCAATTGTACAATGTAAAGGAGTATTCGTGTCTCCCAAAAGACTCTGAAGATAGTGGATGTGACCTGCCAACCAACTACACCCGGGGAGTACCTCATACTCGAGGAATCCCTTCTACTTGGTGAAAACAAAGGAGAGAGGACCGTTACACGAACACTTCTCATTCTTAAACCTCTTTACTACATTGCATCCCTTACAAATTCGTCACGGATATAAGACGGTGCACGTTCGTCCTGTGTCTAAGAAGGGTGCAAGAGGGACCATCGGGTCAGACAAAACTGACTCTTTCTACGAGTACCTCTTTTTCCTATACAAACAGTACTCTCCCCTGTCACTTACCAGGAGTCTCCCTTCCAAAGACAATCCAGGTGTCCTCTGTTCTTCTAACTCCAAAAGACGAGAAGTCGACTCATTCCAAAATCCTTTATCCTAAACGACGAACTTTTCATTCCCACTCTCTACACCACTTGACCCTCCGTTACCTTCTCTGACACTGTGAATTGTAACTTTATAATCAACGTTTTCTGCACTTATTCAAAGAGGTTTCAAGGCTCTCGTATTATGGAACATCCGCATTGTTAGTATCTGAATGGTACACATTAAAACTAATAAAAATTCGAGGACACTTCAAGATACTGCACTATTACCAACAGGGAACCATAAGTTGCCCCTAACCAAGGTCTTTGGAGAACCTATGTTTTAGTCTTCTACAAGTTCAGAGAACATATTTTGCCACACCATATCAGTCGGTAGGTATATGTACTCAAAGTGTAGAAAACGATTAGAAAACTTAGATGTAAACATAGTGACAGGATAATTTGTCCCATACCCACTCACCTGTCCTGGGTCTGAACTCACCACTTGAAGTAAATGAGAGTCTGTAAACGTAGAACTAAATTGAAAAAACAGAAAAACTGATTCTAATACCATTGAGAACTCTGGATAATTTTATTAAAGCAAAAACTTTTGTCGACAGTTGTTCCTTCAGCTGAAAGTCAACTTCTTCGTTCGATTAACCATCACACTTTGATACTCATTCTTTCTTTGCTGAAGAGTACCTTTATGCCGAGTCCTCTTCTGAGTTTTGAATAATTTTAAAAATATATAAATATTTAACCTCATAGGACTCTTTGGACTTTTTAATAGAAAAAACTTACCGATCTTGAGTTACACGACATACAAATGTTATTGTGAAATGTTAAATTTTTCACAAAGACAGGGAACAAGTGAACTGGGAGTATCTTCAAGGACCTCTAACTGTTTTGTTTATAGTTACGTGGTATAAAAACCTTTAGTCTCGAGTACCGATTTTCATCGAAAAATACTATCTCAAATAATCACGAGTGACTACACAAGAGAATGAGTACTCATATGTAGTTTGGTTTAAAGGGTTGAACGGACCGTGAAGCCACCCTGGTACTAACTACCTTATACTAACCTTTAATACACCCTCACTCAACACGGAGGAGATCCGATTCACAAATTCTTACCTCCCACTGAAGCTGTACGAGAGGGACAAGGGAGTAGACAACCGGCCTCCATCTCCTAGGTCACCTTCCAAACCCCCCTCATCTCCTACTACCTCGGTGGTCTACCTTCTTTGACTCAAAGGACTTACAGTTGTACCCCGTTTCGGAGGGATGTTTAACGTAATCTGACACTGTACTTACTTTATGTTTAAAATGACACGGTTCCAAAATGACTCTAACACCCAACAAATAATACCGTCAATCAAGTGGAAGAGTGAGGAATAAGGTAACATAAAGACAATGATGTGTCATGGGTAGACATGATCATTTTAGAACATAAAAGAAATATTTACTTACATTTCGTCAAACTCTTGCACTTCTTCATATTACATTAGTTCGTCTGTTTCCTCTCCCGAAGAATCTAGGATAATCTACCCCAGACTTAGAAGGTTTCCCTCTTGGCACTTTATTAGGTGATTCATCTACGGAGTCAAGACTCGAGTCCCCTATACGTTCTCTTACTTTCTTTATCCATATATCTTCTTTGTTGTACTAATAGTCAACTTACCGCGACAAAGGCACAAAAGTAAAACTTTGGATTCGGTCAGACAAGAACCGTACTCTGTCCCGATCATCCCTTATCTTGTTTATTTCAAGGTATTTCAACGAAAACCATCTTTCAATCATAATCTAATGTCCTGATAAACTAGGATGGTGTTATTTTTATACTTTCTTCAGTACTGGTCCAATAAAATTCATTTGACCGTCTAGGACTTCATTTTTGACAAACCGGAGGACCTTTGACCAATGATAAAATGTTGAAGTTTCTATCAAATCTTACGACAAACATGGTTTTCATACAACTTCGTCTCACGGAAGTTTAAGTCATTTAAAAATATTTTGACTTCTACGGTTTTATAAACACTTTAAAATCTTAAATATTTTTAAGACTGATTGATCCTCGTTGAAAAAGTAAAGAAAGAGGAAAAGTTTGTCGACGGTGAAAAGAGAGGGAGGAAACGAGTTCTGTCTGTGATGATTAACCAATATTATTGAAGAAAATAGAGATTTACATTGACGTAGTGTCAGTAAGACTTGTACCACGAGCTCTGAGAGGGGAGTCCTTATAATAGGAACCTTCGTCCTCTTATTACACGGACCCCTCTTTATTCCACCCATGAGCAACAGGTTTGATGAGGAAATTAGGTCGATAACGACCCAAGAAGAGTTAAGTTTACTCTGTCATGTAGAAGATGTACCCTTATAAACTCCAACTCCGACACTCGTTACCAATATATTTTCAACACATTAAAAAATGTAGACAAAAAAGGGGTGAATAAAAGATTTAACAAAAAACGAGACGTGAGAATTAACTCTCCTAATCATTAAAGGGAAGTCAACAAGAATTTCTATATGGAAATTTCTAAGTAATTACGGAGGGAGCTATACCTTTCTCTTTCCTCTGTAACGTGAGTTCAAGTAAAAAGATGAACAATAGTTCAGACGATTTCTCTCGTCTAATTTTAACAGCTGACATTTTTTCGAAACCATGAACATCTAAGTTTCATGAAACAGTACAAAACTCATAACGTTAATTTATTGTCCAAGAGGTAGAAGTTTGAACATATCTTTCTTTAAAGTGGGTTTGGTTTATAAATGGTTAATTAATGAGTGTTAAAAACAGTCTTAAACTGTACAGGGTCTGTAAAAAAGGTCGTAGTAACATTTTAACTATAAAGAGTTAGAAAAGAGAGACTAAAAATGAAAGATAAAGGGAGAGGAAGCGAAGTAATGATACAATAAAAATTACAATTGTAGTGAAACTCCGTAAAACAAAATAACTCCTTATACGACACATAAGAGAACTTATTTCATCGGGTAACGATTTGACCACTTAAATAAAAATCCAAATTTATAAAATTTCTTCTGTAAACGAATCAGTACATATACTCCTTTATCGAGTTACAATAATAAAACTCTCCTTAAATGTTTAAAACAGGTTTATTACTAAGGGGTGTGGGAAACTAAGGTGTCTAGTGAGGTTATTCAGAAGTCCATCGTCTTTCACTTGATTAGTCGGATCTCCCTTTCTTATTTATGACTGAATAAGTATGAGACAAAGATGGACATAAAAAGATCGGTGAGTAAAAAACCAATACAAAACCGGTATTGAATATTGACATTAGAAAAACGACGACGATTCAGCGAAGTCAGCAGAGGCTGAGACACGCTGGGGTATCTGCCGTCGGGTGGTCCGAGGGGGCAGGGACCCTAAGAGGTCCGTTCTTGTGACCTCACCCAACGGTAAAGGAAGAGGTTATGTACTTTCACTTTTCACTTTCACTTCAGAGAGTCAACACAGACTGAGAATCGCTGAGGTACCTGACGTCGGATGGTCGGAGGAGGTAGGTACCCTAAAAGGTCCGTTCTCATGACCTGATATGAAGTCGTTTAAAGGAAAAACATTCTCTCAAGGTCTTCTTGTAGACAAAGACGAAATAACTGATACGGTTTCGGAAACTGACACACCTAGTGTTATTTGACACCTTTTAAGACTTTACCCTTATGTTATGGTCTGGTGGACTGGACGGAGAACTCTTTAGACATACGTCCAGTCCTTCGTTGTCAATCTGGACCTGTACCTTGTTGTCTGACCAAGATCTATCCTTTTCCTCATACAGTTCCGATATATAACAGTGGGACGAATCAATTGAATATACGTCTCATGTAGTACTCTTTGTGGCCCGATCTTCTTCGTGTCCGACCTTAGTTCTAACGACCCTCTTTATAGTTATTGGAGTCTATACGTCTACTGTGGTGGGAATACCGTCTTTCACTTCTCCTTGATTTCTCGGAGAACTACTTTCACTTTCTCCTCTCACTTTTTCAACCGAATTTCGAGTTGTAAAACTTTTGATTCTAGTACCGTAGACCAGGGTAGTGAAGTACCCTTTATCTACCCCTTTGTCACCTTTGTCACAGTCTAAAATAAAACCCCCCGAGGTTTTAGTGACGTCTACCACTGACGTCGGTACTTTAATTTTCTGCGAATGAGGAACCTTCTTTTCAATACTGGTTGGATCTATCGTATAAGTTTTCGTTTCTGTAATGAAACGGCTGATTCCAGGTAGATCAGTTCCAATACCAAAAAGGACATCAGTACATACCTACACTCTCAACCTGACACTTCTTCCGACTCGCGCCTTCTTAACTACGAAAACTCGACACCACAACCTCTTCTGAGAACTCTCAGGGAACCTGACGTTCCTCTAGGTTGGTCAGGTAAGACTTCCTCTAGTCGGGACCCTAAAGAAATCTTCGTTACTACGATTTCGACTTTGAGGTCATGAAACCGGTGGAGTACGCTTCTCAACTGAGTGACCTTTTCTGACTACGACCCTCCCTAACCCCCGTCCTCCTCTTCCCCTGCTGTCTCCTACTCTACCGACCTACCGTAGTACCTGAGCTTCCTGCACTCAGACTCACTTGAGGCCCTCAACCACTACCTGTCCCTCCGGACCACACGACCCTAAGTACCCCAGCGTTTCTCAGCCTGTGTTGACTCGCTGACTTGACTTGACTTCCCACTAAGACTCAGCGAAATCGGACTGAATTTGTAGAAGTAACAAGTTCTCCTCACCTTAATTTTATAAATGGTTCTATTATTACCCAATATCCCTCTCTCTTCGTATTCTTCCTTTATTTCCTTTCAATTTTTATGTAAATAGGAAACGTATATATTTGAACCATGTAATATATCGTAATATTTAAATAAATAATCTTGGGTTTCATCTAATCCTACTAAATAAATATGTTTACTTTAGCATCACAAATTTCGTTGTTTAAGAGTATAACAGTGATATATCACTTGGAAAAAAGAATAATGTCTCTCCATTAAAAAGTCCGTAGGTCTTAAAGTTTTCTGTCATTTTCACTGTATGGAGTTAACGAATAAAAAAACGGAAGGTTCTCCAATGTGGATACCGATTAATTTCTCGTTTCTAAAGTCGGGTTCGGAGAATTGACAATTTGTTGAAGTCATAGATGTTTTATTTCTTTGACCACACATATTTTAAGAGTCCCCTAAACATGTGATTCTTCTCGGTTCACAGACGAGGACGAAATGACTTCCAGGAGAATAAAACAAATTAAGTCTTGAACCACAAACTGAAAAGGGATCGGGTGTATAAACGAAACCTATCACTATAACATGGGGGTTTACAGTCTAAAGAACCAACTGTAATTTTTTTTAATCTGACTCCGAGTGTCTCGGGTGTGAGAACAGCTGGAACCGACATTGACCTTAGTGTCATTCATGACGACAAACAACTATAACCGCGAAGTCCACGTCGCACAGCTCACGTCCCTCGGAGTATCTGGTACACCGAGTGTGGTGTATGGACCTTGTATACCAAACACAACAGGGGTGACTTGAAAGATATTTCCCGTATGTAGAACCAAAAGAAAACCCTTACAACATTAAAAAAGACTCAGTTAAACTTCTGAAAAAAAAGGGGTAGGAAGGAATTCAAAGACCGTCTCAAAACTCTGTCCGGTACTGTCACAAATTACATTCTTTGACCCTTCCGAACTTCCTTTTATAAAATTTTGGATCACATCCTATGTTATATAAATATACACACACATATACACACACACATATTTATACACACACACATAATACGTATATTACGAAAGACAGTCCACAAGGTGTATAAGAGAATTTAAACACTTTACGTTCCTGACTTAAACTAAATTGTTTGTTATATATATCTGGTAAAGAACTCATCTGATCGTTGAACGACGAAAGTCTTCACACAGGTCCCACAAAGTACAAGAAACTTTACCATAACTTTCAGAGGGTCCTCTTGAAATTAAATGAAAAAAAAAAGCTAGTCGTCTCACTTTTTGGTTAGAATGTGTCCGAGAAGAGAGGGTTTCCTTTATCACATAGAATATGTAATCGAAGTATCTATTCAAATTTTCAAAATCACCAAACGAGACCGACTAGATGAAAACAAACCAAGAGACTGAACTATTTTATATTTCAGTTTCAGGACTATCCATCGAAAGTTGTAAATCGAATACGGAATCCGTCAATAAAAATTTACGTAGTTTTGAATAGAACCAAAAGAAAAATGATATACCAAAGTTATTTACTGTCTATCATAAAGTAGAAAAGGAAGAAACCCATGATAAATAATGAATATAATCCTAATCCGACGAGCAATCCCGGCTCAAGGACTCGGAGAGTCAGTTTTCTTGAAACTAGATCTAGGATCGACGCGGTAAAAATTGTTATACTTGTACTAGTACAAAAATTGAAGTTGAGAGGAAAATGAATAGAGGTTTTACTTCGACATAGAGTGGAATGTTTTAAAAACATTTTTATTTTTTGGAATACACATCTGTTACACACGTTAACACAGACTTCACCTAATCCACAAATCATTGGATAAAACTAGGGAAAGCAGTTCTTAATATAATACATACATAATAAACACTCTATCGACACAACACCTGGACTTGAACCTCTTAAAAGTGAAAGGTGGATGTATGTGTTCAGATTTTCCACCCAAACACATATACTTAACATCTTTTTGAGTCTAAGGTCGAATCGACACACGTTAGAACTTATAAGAGACATTATAAGAGACATTAGAATCCGAGCTGGTTCTAACGGAAATTTGACTAACCAGTGACTTATGAATCCATGAATTGAACTTCTATCGTACTACAGAATCTTTCACAGTCCCTTCGTGAGTTCAGTAAAAAACTAATTCCCACTTTGATCCAGTATAAAACGTGACATGCAACTTGAACTAATTCTTCAAGTTCCTAACATTTATAAAACTATCACAAACGAACGAAAGTTTCCTGATAGGACAGGGAATCCTCTCAGGGAATCCTAAGTTTACTCCTGTAAGTAAAAACTTGCAGAAGCGTTCTCGGTCTGACCTGTCTACAAAGAATTTTACTCGACGACTCTTGTTGACTTTGATCTTAAATTTTCTTTTGCAGATTACACCGAAGTCAGAATAAAAATTTCCACCGATGATCTTCACACCGTACCACAACTATACCACCCAAAATCTTTGTTCTTGAGAGAAGACACTTCCATGACAAACCCTATCTAAAGTCGGACTTTTATTTCTACACTAATCTGAATCAAGTAATTATAACCGGATAAGGAGAACACACCGGTATCAAAACGAAGTGTAAAAACTCGTAATGGTCAAGACATATGAAGAGACAGAAAGCGGAATCATGGTATGAATATGTTCGGATGGTAAGTCAGTCGAATTTTTATCCGGTAAATACCATTTTTAGTCGGGGTGGTCAACTAACTGTAGTATATTTTGGTTTTATAACCGACTAAAGGTTGAATAAGGAGTAAGATAACGGAACTCTATCTATGGAGTGCAAGTCAGACAATGTGTACGTCTCAAACGGGTGTCCTCAAGAAGACCTTGGGGTTGTCTTACCTTTACAACACCGACACTCATAAAATTCGAGGACCGACAGTCAAAACAAGTACCTTGGAATTTTTCACTAAAAAAAGGGGTTTTTTGAAATTATTATCATTTCCTTCTGTCAACCAGGTAACCCGAAGGGATGAAGAGGTCAGAGTGGTTTTATATTACGTAAGGGGGGGGTGGTGAAAGATGTAAATACGTGACGAAACATCTTCGGAAAAATAAAGGAAATTTTCTACTAAGGAAAGTAGAAAACGGAAACAAAAGTAAGTGACGGTTTCTTTTCGAAAGAGAACTTCCGAGGTCTTATATTCCTACTGAAGAAAAATTTCGAACTAGGTAACCTTATTTTTATGTTACGAAAACGGAAACTTCTATGGTTCTGTCTTCCCATAAGACTGTAGGTCGAAGACTACGGTTGTACCGGGTGAGGGTCTTCTCGAAGAAATACCACCGTCTTTAAGTAAGTCTTGCTGGGGTCTGACCCCCTTCGCCTGGTGAAAAAAAGACAGAGATCCTGGTCCTTCAAACACTTATAACAAACTCGTGTACGTATAATTATTATACGGGTCTCTCTCGTCATTTTAAGAAACTTACTTTTGTAAGTAGCACTTCATTTACTTACATTAATATTAAGTATCCTCGTGAAAACAGTTTCACGTTAAACATTGGGAATTATAGTTTTGTGTCGTCCGTAGGAATTTATAACAAGTTTTATTCAGAGAAGATGGATTTACTAAAGGATAATTAGTTGAAATTGCAATGAGGGATTAAACATATTATAAGATGAACTCGCATAGATCCTATTGATATTATATGACAAATAGATATTTACTATACTAAGTAACAGAAACTAAATTCTGTTACTTTAATCAAGTTAAACTCCAATCAATTTTTCCCTCTTCACTCACTCCAATCACAAAGATTCGGGTCTTGTTATCAACCCTGTAATCAGAGTTACCAAAGAAGACGTCACACCTGAAAATCCCATTCCGTTCCTTCCTTTCTCCCAGTACCCGTAGTACCAGTCCTCTTAGAGTCAAGATTCGACCCAAGGTCGGAAGAGACTGTCACTTGTTCAATAATCGAAAAGAATAAAAAAGAATAAAAGACATTTCATTCTTACTAAACGTTTTTACCAACACTTCTCTTCATCGTTATATGTTTTATGCCAAGAACGTACATTACTTACACAAACGCACTTCTTAACCCAAACGACTATTGTATCGTAGCTCCTTCACAAGGTCAATGGTATTGACAAACTATTTAGTGTGTTTTTAATCACGGAATTTTTTTTTCGGTAGACAATAAAAGTATCTAACAGATCCGGTCCTTAAGTCTGTCCTGTGTCATATTTACCGAAAAGAGAGGAGGTGTCACAGTATCAGACACCGTCCTTCTGAGATTTCCCCCGTTTACCTGAATAGACTTCTAAATGAACAACCGAGTAGAAGCCCGACCACAGTCCTCTACATATTACTCTCTCTACATTGTCGATTACACGAGAGTCAGTGAAGTCCACATAGACTGAGACGCTGGTATCCCTGATATCGGGAGGTCCGAGGAGACAAGAACCCTACGAGACCCGTCCTTATGACCTCACTCAAGGGTAAAGGAGGAGGTCTCCTAGAAGGACTACGTCCCTGACTTGGACTCAGTGGACAGAAAGGACGTGACGTCCGTCTAAGAAATAGTGACTCGGTGGTCCCTTCGGGTATTTCCTCCGTCTGCCTTAGTAGACTTCGGAACGAACAACATCAGACCATGTTTATCCACAGGATCTCGTAGAGAGGGAACTAGACACAAATACTGGAAAGGTACTCACGAGAAGTCGTACCGTCGAAGTTTCACCAGCCTTGAGATGTAGAATAGAGTCCTGAGGATTTCGTCGACTAGACTCTCCTAACACGTAGCCACTCCCCTTTCCTCCCTGCCCTCTGTGACGGTCCTCCAAATGACCGTCTTCGACATAAGAAAATATTGGATCGGAGCTTTCAGTACATCGTAGGGAAGGTCATACGGACCACCGGTCACGTCGGGGTTGGGGAGTGGTGTCTAGTTCTTCACTCTTGGTCTACCCTATACACTTAGAAACCTTTTATGTCAGACTGCATTCTTCTGTGACAAACCTAGTTCTTGAAATAATAAAATAATAAAGAGGAGGAGGAAGAGAGGGAGAGGGATGCAGAGGAGGAGGAGGAAAAAAAAAAAAAAAAAACAATAAAAACCCATAGACACTTCTATACAAGACTCTCCGTATAACACCGGTCTATACCTTTGAGTAATTACGAGCCAACGTATTACAAATTGACAAGAAATCCGCTACCTTCCGATGACCTTAAAAAAAAAGATCCATACACAGACACAAATACGTGTATACACACACACATAGTTATAGTTATCTCTTTATATACATTAAAAAACTCTGTCCTCAATAAAGTACTTTCTCTACGAATAGCTTCAATCCTTCAAAGTAAACAGTTTCTTCGACTGGAGTATCCCAGAGTCTAAAGGGGACACAAAGACTTTTAAACGACAAGTTTGGACTGTCGGGTTAGTACTTACGTCTCAGACTGACCTTATCACAACTTCTCTTAGAGTGACCTGTCTGTAGTATTGCATACGTCTTTTGTATCGAAGTACACACCGTGGATTTTCACCGTCCAAAAGAATTGATCCGGGGGTAGATCAGGAGGTTCGAACGAAAAGAAATATCAGGAGAGTCTCTTTAGTTTACACCTCGTAGTACCTCTCAATAATTTCGTTATTAAACTTTACAACGACACCTTTAATATCACTTTTGAGTAGATGAGTCTTAAGTCCAAATTTACGGAAATCTATTAACACATGAATCTCAGACTTTCGTTATCAGAACTTACAATCTTTGGTAGTTTACGATTGTGGTTTTGTCGGTGTCGTTTTTGAGGGGGTGATGTTTTTAGTTTATTATTGAACTGCCTTGGAGTTTTATTGGCATTATCCTGGTGTACTCTCCTCGACCTCTCACAGACTAGGGACGTCAATTTCTGATCTTGTTTTTGTGGAGAACTACATCAAACTAGTTTAGAGACTATAAATTACTCTTGTATGAGCACGTCTATAAAACATAGGGTAAAATGAGAGGAATTAAAAGGAAATTACTCAACAAGACGGGTTATACAATTATTCCCCTCTCGAGGTGTTTAGTCGACGATATTACTGATCCGACTGAAAAACAAATTGATACCTGTTTCATTAGAGGTATCCACATTCAATTCCCTTCTCTTTTTTCACAATTAATAAATTTCGGGTACAAGTTCGAAGGAGACACCCTCAAGACCAACAACCAAAAACAAACTGTACGATTCTCACATACAGGGACGTCCTCAGTCTCAGGATAACTTCCCCGAATTATTTATTTACATGGAAGAATGACTCCGAAGAGGTCACCATTTTGTGTCAAACAACAAAACGAATTATTTCTTAAACATATCGTAAATCTACTTGGTGTACATATGTAGCATGCCGGGGCAAACATGATTTACTGTTTACACGGCAATGACGCCACAACGACGGGACAACTGGTACTATGTGTACACAATGCTAGTATTTACGTCCTGTATTTCACCACCACATATATATATATACCGGAAGGGTCCACCTTGATCACCATTTCTTGGCCGGACGGTCACGTCCTCTATACTCTGTACCCAAGTCGGGGACCCAACCCTTCTAGGGGACCACCTCCCGTACTGTTGGAAGAGGTCATAAGAACGAACCTCTTAGGGTGGCTCGGACTGCCTAATACCAGGTATCACAGCGTCTCTCAGTCTGAACTGCTTCGCTAATTGTGAAAGTGTATATATATATATATATATATCCC
This sequence comes from Capra ibex, assembly GCA_006410555.1. Lineage (NCBI taxonomy): Eukaryota > Metazoa > Chordata > Mammalia > Artiodactyla > Bovidae > Capra > Capra ibex. Next base: position 649,445 of record SJYO01053324.1, read on the forward strand.
TCTCCGCGTGTGTGTATTGATAAATAAAATACATATACAAATATATAAATAGACACACAAAACACTCCTTTATCAGAGTCTTGAAACACCTCCAGTAACACGTAACAGAACAGGATGGCAATGGTCAAGGGGTCGGGAAAATCTCGACATCCCCAAGGATTTTTATATTATCTCAAAATACAAGAAATTCCACACGTCCCACTAGTGACTTGTCCATAACGACACAAAAAAAAAAAAAAAAAAGTAACTGATAAATCGATGTCTGTCGTCACTGTCACCTTTTTACTTAAATATACGATCCTACTTATAAAGTTTCAGTAATAATTTTCTTATAAATGTCACCCCCGATAAAATCTTGACTGACTGGTGGTAAAGGAAGACGACGATTGGACCAGAAACAACCTCTTCGAAGGGGAATTCACACAAAAACACAACACCCTACACCTAACTCTTTACTTCGAAAATTTCTATGTAGCTAAAAGAGTTACCTTTCCAGTTTCGACTTTTATTGTTCCAGTAGAGGTTCAATCATTGAAGTACCAGTCCGGAAACCAGTTTGATTGGACACACATTAGATGACTTAGATAAGAGAAAGAGAGAAAGAATAATAAAATAAAAAAACAAATGATCCCAAGAAAGTTTAAGAAAAGAAATAAATGTTCGTACAAAAAAAAAAAACCTCTCTATATATTTACATATACCACACTAATATCACAAAATTACTTAACTTTTAATTAAGGACTGTAGACACTCTCAAGTCACAAACCCAGATACTTAACACTCAGTCCCGTTGACTCCTTAACAACCGTATCCTTACTAACCCTTACTACACTGGAGTGATTTCCGACTGTCCGACTGTGCCTCCCACGAACTTCCGTGAAGTGTTCCAGTCCTCTGTCCCACCTCCTTCCCTCTCCTCTCGACAGTTTTTTCACTGACATAGTCTTAAAACTTGGTTCCTTTGTTCTCCTGTAGTAGAAAGAGGAGTAACAAATTGGTAGGAGGTACCAGTATGAGTAAAAAAGTGTTGTATCGAAGAAAAAGGTCCCGGGACTTTGGGTTCAATGATGACACCTCGGATATCATATTGATGTTTGATCCAAATATCTGAAACTTCCCGATCGGATCCTTAAACACTATGACAAAGGTATTGTTTAATCAAGAGTTACAGTCTATTATGTGTATATTGTCAAACAGATCCCTTACCGTTCTATGTCTATACCTGTATATACCCATATCATATAAATCGATCAACAAATCAGTGATTCAGTACAGGTTGAGAAAACACTGGGGAACCTGACATCGGTACCCTAAAGGGTCTGTTTTTATGACCTCACCCAACAGTAAAGGAACAGGTCTCCTAGAAGGGCTGGGTCCCTAGTTTGGGCAAAAAGGACGTAACGTCCGGTTAAGAAATGGTGATCCCTTCGTTATAAATTGATCTATCGTATTTATATTTACATACATATATTGTAGTATTATATATGGTGTGTCTACACGTATTTACAACATATGTAAACACACATATATATGTATACATGTACTTTATAGTTATTAGAGTCTATACGTCTATTTGGTGAGCATACCTTCTTTCACTTTTGCTTGGTTTCTTGGAGAACTATTTTCACTTTCTCCTCTCACTTTTTCGACCGAATTTTGAGTTGTAAGTTTGTTGATTCTAGTACCGTAGACCAGAGTAGTGAAGTACCGTTTATCTACCCCTTTGTTACCTTTGTCACTCTCTGAAATAAAAGAACCCGAGGTTTTAGTGACGTCTACCACTGACGTTGGTACTTTAATTTTCTGTGAACGAGAAACCTTCTTTTCCATACTGGTTGGATCTGTCGTATAATTTTTCATCTCTGTAAAGAAACGGTTGTTTCCAGGTAGATCAGTTTCGATACCAAAGAGGTCATCAGTACATACCTATACTCTCAACCTGGTATTTCTTTCGACTTGTGAATTTTTAACTACGAAAACTTGACACCACAATCTCTTCTGAGAACTCTCAGGGAGTCTGACCTTCCTCTAGTTTGGTCAGTTAGGATGTACTTTAGTCAGGACTTATAAGTAACCTTCCTGACTACAACTTTGACTTTGAGATTATGAAACCGGTGGACTACCCCTCTTGACTGACTGACCTTTCGGGAACTACGACCCTTTCGAACTCTCACCCTCCTCTTCTCCCGTTTTCTCCTACTCTACCAACCTACCGTAGTGGTTGAGCTACTCTACTCAAACTCGTCCGAGACCCTCAACCACTACCTGTCGGACCGTACGATATCAGGTACCCCAGCGTTTCTCAGTCTGTGTTGACTCACTGACTTGACTAGATACATCTACTCCTCCCGTACCGTTGGGTGAGATCATAAGAACGGACCTCTTAGTAAACGTCCACCAAAGGAATGGTGACTCAGTGATCCCTTCGGAATAAATTATTCTCTCGTATTTATATTTATATACATATATTGACATATCTACACGTACGTACAACGTATGTAAACACACCAAGGTTTATCCTTTTCCTCATGCAGTTCCAACATATAATAGGGGGACCAATAAATTGAATATACGTCTCATGTAGTACTCTTTGCGACCCGATCTTCTTCGTGTTCGACCTTAGTTCTAACGACCCTCTCTATCGTTATTGGAGTCTATATGTCTACTGTGGTGTGAATACCGTCTTTCACTTTTCCTTGATTTTTCGGAGAACTACTTTCACTTTCACCTCTCACTTTTTCAACCGAATTTCGAGTTGTAAGTCTTTTGCTTCTAGTACCGTAGACCAGGGTAGTGAAGTACCCTTTATCTACCCCTTTGTCACAGTCTGAAATAAAAAACCCCGAGGTTTTAGTGACGTCTACCACTGACGTCGGTACTTTAATTTTCTGCGAATGAGGAACCTTCTTTTCAATACTGGTTGGATCTATCGTATAAGTTTTCGTCTCTGTAATGAAACGGTTGTTTCTAGGTAGATCAATTCCGATACCAAAAAGGACATCAGTACATACCTACACTCTCAACCTGACACTTCTTTCGATTCACGGCTTCTTAACTACAAAAACTTGACACTACAACCTCTTCTGAGAACTCTCAGGGAACCTGACGTTCCTCTAGGTTGGTCAGGTAAGACTTCCTCTAGTCGGGACCCTAAAGAAACCTCCCTTACTACGATTTCGACTTTGAGGTCATGAAACCGGTGGAGTACACTTCTCAACTGAGTAACCTTTTCTGAGACTACGACCCTCCCTAGCCCCTATCCTCCTCTTCCCCTGCTGTCTCCTACTCTACCGACCTACCGTAGTACCTGAGCTATCTGCACTCAGACTTACTTGAGGCCCTCTACCACTACCTGTCCCTCCGGGCCGCACGACGCTAAATACCCCAGCGTCTCTCAGTCTGTGCTGACTCGCTGACTTGAGTTGACTTGACTTATATACATGTATTCCTCCCGTACCGTTGGGTGAGGTCATAAGAACGGACCTCTTAGGGTACCTGTCTTCTCGGACCGCTCGATGTCAGGTACCCCAACGTGTCTCAACCTGTACTGACTTTACTGAATCTTACATGTATTTATATATGTATATGTATCTCTTTCTCTTCTTCCATATTTACATTTTAGTAATGGCTTAAATTTTCGAGATTTTAATACGGAAATGACCTAAAACTTAGAGTATTAATGTGGATATACTTTTCTGTCCGTCGGTGAACACTATAGTCCTTTCTTAGTAATTCCCTCTTCCGTATGACCATAGCCTCACTCTTTCACATGGGACCCACAACATCAGGAAAGATAAAACTCCTTATTTCTTTCCCTTCTCTACATTAATTTCAACTCCTCTAATACAAAGGATTCCACGTAAAATTAATCGGAAACTCTTCCTTGTCCACCATATTAACTTTTGACTAAAAAAAAGTTGTAATCAAAGACTATAATCGAGAAATACGAAGAATATGGAAAACGTCGTTAAACAGATAAAAGAGAATAAAGAAGAGCAATTAAAATGTCGCATAATCAATAATAAAATTTACTATATAAAGGTTAATATATCATCTTTATTATCAACAAAATTATATATTTTATTATTAATATCTCTTATAAATTTACACAAATTAAAGGAACATTACCCAATATAATTCATAAACTTCCTCTAATTAAATGAAGGCTCTTAATTATAATACCTGATAATTATATAAATGTATAGACATAGGACCGGTTAGTTAATAGAAAAGAGATTATCTCTACGTCGTATTTCATTTTATATAACCATTAATCTTAATTCATTAAATATTTAAACTCTTGGAAAATAATTTACTAAATTTTACGTGTACAATGTACCATAAATAAGTCGGGAAAATCGGATAAGTTTCTGTTTCCATATTAACATCACCTCTTTCTCCCCCGTCCTTCTCGAATACTCCTTGTCTTGGAAGAAACCGTTGTCAGAGTTAGTACCGTTTACAGAGCAATCTCTCTTGTAGTAAGTACTAAACAAGAAAGTGAAGACTTAAAGTGATAACCAGTATTTATGAACAAAGTATTAGGTGTACAACAAAGTCGTTATCTTAAACCACTAAGGAAACTTTTTCTTGTATAAATTGTAAAATTTCGTTGTAATGAGTTCTCAACTTCCGTAAAATTTTAATGTTGGAATGTATATGGGTCATTCTGAAGGGACCACCGAGTCACCATTTCTTAGATGGACGTCAAGTCCTCTGTACCAAACTAGGGACTCAACCCTCTTAAAGGACCTCATCTTTTAGTGTTGAGTCACTAAAAGTGTTGACGTCATCCGAACGACCCTTTAAGACACCTATCTCCTCGGACCACCCGATGTCAGGTACCCCAACGTTTCTTAGTCTGTGATGAAGAACTGATTCGTTGTTGTTTTAATACGTCATCACCACCATCCTTAGTACCAATGTAACGTTTCAACTAGCGTCACTTCCTCTCCCTCGGTAACATCGAGTGAATAAAAGAGTACCAACACTTTTCAAATCTGTAAAAATTTGTCACAATCTTTACCCTAAAACCTCTTGTCACATTTATAGAGTTAAAGGTCCAGTCCTTAGTTCAGTTACACTAAACAAATGAAACATATTATTACTTGTTTTAAGGAAACTCCACCACCCTACAACGACATTCAGACTGCTCTTAAGTAATGAGTTAAGGGTCCTGACTCATTGTTAGTTGATACTAAACGAGATCATTTCTACCTTACTAAGGCTATCCGACAACTCCGATATACCCAAAGACAGGGACACAATAGTAGAAGGCCAGAAGACGTATGGCAAAGGTAGGGTTCTGATGCGCACAGAGGTCGTACCAATAGTCAAATTGAGTGTTTAAGGACTCTCCCGAGAAAAGTCCATACAATATCGTATATAAGACTCACTGAAGTGAAAGGGAAAAGTGAAGGTACGTAACCTCTTCCTTTACCGTTGGGTGAGGTCACAAGAACGGACCTCTTAGGGTCCCTGCCCCCTCGGACCACCCGACGGCAGATACCCCAACGTGTCTCAGCCTGTGCTGACTTCGCTGAACCGTCGTCGTCGTCGCACACAAGATAGAAACCCTGGGTCATGTCCCTTTAATTTACGTCGGATACGTAAAACACATGGCTTAAAATAAAAAATAGTTTAGAATAAAATCCAATAAATCTAATAGAAGTGAAAGTGTGACTCTACACCCAATATAGCTAAAACAATAAGTTTCCCCATATTTACACGACACATAAAAATAGTACATACAGACATATAAACATCAAAAAGTATATGTCCTTACAAGACTGGAGGTAAGCTTTTATGTCGAAAAGTCTTGGTAAACATGACTTTTCCCGAAATCCCTTATCCCGAACTATGAAGGAGGAAGAGAGGAGACCTTAAAATAGGATAACTCTCGTGTGTACCTAGTTTTTTTGACACAAGGCACAAAATACTAACTTTAACTATATACCAAAGTAATAACTTTTATAAATAACCCCTGGAGCCGTTCCGAAAGACAGGGGAAGGAACGTGAACCAGAGACCTTGGGAGGATTCTCTCTACACCTCTTTCTGGACCCACCTTCCCGACGCCCCTTTCGCACTCTCGATCTCGTTCTTTCCTCTGTACTCGGTTTAATACTTCTTTGTCTCTCAAACCGAAGAAAGTAGTGTAAAATAAGGTTTTCTCACAAAAAATTTAAAATTGAAGACAAATTTCTTGTTTGGTGTATTGTTTTCTTTATATTCGAGACCCTGCGAGACCAAAACTTTTCCAGTTTATCAACTGTGACTGAATTCAGTCTTGTCAATTAGTTCCTTGGGCCTCTCAGTCGTGTCAGTCCCACCGTATCCCGTACCGATGCTCTACTACGGACTTAAAACAGAAACAAATAAGAAGAAGGGATAGGTACTCGGGATGGTGTCTTCGATAAAAGATCTACGAATTATGTAAATTTAGAAATTTTTGATATTGACGTCAAACTTTAAAGGTAAGGTTAACAAGGGACACAAAATAAAAGTGTGAAGTGACGACCCCAAGGTTCAACAGTGTGTCTCTTCGACAGTCGTTTCTGTCGTTCTCGCTTTGTATCGCCGGACGGCCGGACGTGGGTGTTTTTCGTGTCTTTGGTCGTCTTCGAGTCTATGTTTTCCGCGGCTCTGGGGGTCGGCTAGTTTTATTGACGGAGGAGGAGGGGAGGAAGGAAGGCAGACTTAGTAGTCAGAAGCACGATTTATCCACCCCACAAGGGAAGGGTTCACGACAGGAGTGACGAAGACCACGGTCCCAGACAATTATTAAATCCCACATAATCTCATACAGTGTTTATTCAGTCTGTAAAACCTTATTTTCACTATTAACTGTTATAGTCAAAAATACAGAACGACCGAAGACTCTTGTCAGACCTAACAACCCTGAAGGTCAAATCTTTGACACTCTACCTTGAAACGTTTAGTCAAGACATGACATGTAAAATTTTTTAATTAAATTTTTATAAATTAAAATATAATTATCCGTCCTATAAAATACCGATATAGTCTATATAATCGGTAAACAGGTAACACCGGGAAGTCTTTGTTTTACCTTGAACAATTAAAGGGGTTTATATATAATAAGTAAACAAAGTGAGTTACTTTGTAAGAAATATGTTTGTATGAACCCACGGACAACACACGATTCGTGTGTTAAACACACACACACACACACACACACACATTCTATCTGTAATCAAGTTAAGTCAACAAGCCAGCACAGACTGAGAAACGCTGGGGTACTTAGCGTCGTGTGGTCCGGAGGGACAGGTAGTGGTTGAGGACCTCAAGTGAGTCTAAGTGCAGGTAATCTCAGGCACTACGGTAGGTCGGTAGAGCAGGAGACAGCAGGGGAAGAGGAGGACGGGGGTTAGGGAGGGTCGTAGTCTCAGAAAAGGTCACTCAGTTGAGAAGCGTACTCCACCGGTTTCATGACCTCAAAGTCGAAATCGTAGTAAGGAAGGTTTCTTTAGGGTCCCAACTAGAGGAAGTCTTACCTGACCAACCTAGAGGAACGTCAGGTTCCCTGAGAGTTCTCAGAAGAGGTTGTGGTGTCAAGTTTTCGTAATTAAGAAGGCGCGAGTCGGAAGAAGTGTCAGGTTGAGAGTGTAGGGATGTACTGGTGTCCTTTTTGGTATTGGAACTGATCTACCTGGAATCAGTCGTTTCATTACAGAGACGAAAACTTATACGATAGATCCAACCAGTATTGAAAGTACTTAGAGTAAATTAAGACATAAAATAAAAAACCAACATAAACTGTGGTATTAAAAAACTTGTTTTTATCTATTTTTGCTACGATAACAGGTCGTTTTAGAAAATCACGTCCACTAGTAACTTTTTCGGTTATGCATTATTGTATCAGCAGTCGAAGAATTCCATCCAAGTCCCTCAACACCTCTCCTTTATATGTACTTCCTGGTAGAAAGTCGGACTCTCCGAAGACTTTGACGACGTCCCTCCTCCACCACGAATTTCTGGAGTTTTTACTCGACCTACGTGTCCACGTGTCTCTAACTGCACGGTCCGTCGTCAGGGTTACGTACGTTTCCTAATCCTTCCTACAGTAAACAGGCCCTGGACCTCCATCAAACGACACCACCCGTATACCCAAATACATTTCTCGTGACATTCAGTTCTAACCCATCTCTCTGTCCCGACTTGAGGACTTCAGGACAATGGGAGATACCCCACCTCAAATAGTATTTCCGACCCCCGTCCTACCATAGATTGTCATATAGCACCCCTTCAGTACTAGTCTAGACAAAATCTTTTTTCACGAAACTGAAGTGACACGTTCTACCCATTCTTAACCTATAATCTACTTAATCAAGGATGTTAAGAGAGATCTAGTATCTTCTTCTCCCCGAACTTAGTCTAACCCCTGTCGTCTCTATTTCTCCTCTACTGTCTATATTCACACAGAATTTACAACTTCCACTGTACTCTACTACCTCTATTTTCGGACCTTACAATCACTACTACAACTACCACTCCATGACCCGTAGCAAAGAACCCACCCTTCACCTCTATCACTCGTATTACTTCCCTAAATCCTAACAGTCCAAAACCAGAAATCGACCTCCTTTCCTTACTATCTTCAAGTCCTTCTGTGACTAAACCCTCCCTCTCGAGCGTCAAAAGTCTACTCTTTTATGACTGAAACTTCGTGTAACTAACTAGTCCCTTAGACATTACGACCATTGGTGAAGAGACACACGTTCCATATACGATCATACACGATTTCGAAAATAAAAGGTTTAAATATTGTCAAGGTACTTTATTCAAGTTTATAATAACAGGAAATGTACACCCCTTTGACTCTGAATCTCTACGATTGTACGAGTTCTAGTGTGTTGATCACTCCTTAACCTGGGACCTTAAGTTTGGGTCAAGCTCAGTTGACGAAGACTTGTGAATACGCGATGGAGTACTCGTGAGTTCGTGACGGAGACTACTCTGGACTCACAGATCCTATAAATAAAGTACGAAAGACGTAATCACGGATTTTATTTCTTTCGCCTACAACTTTGTACAAATGACTGGTAACCCTTTTTTGAATCTTCTTTTTATTTTTCTCTTTTCCAACACGGAACCAATAAAACCAACATTAAATGTTCCGAAAAGTTTACGTAACCTCTAATCTACGAAGAACTGTCATAGGTCTAAATATCATTTAAAGTCTTCATCCTCCTGGAACCGAATCAAAACACTTCCTTTGTTTCTTTAGAAACCTTTTATCACTTCATATCGAGTAAAACTTTATATGACACTGGAACACTTTACTCTTCACAAAAAAGTAGAGGCTTACATGGAATTAGTAGTACATCGGGTCCCCTCGGTTTGTAAAATATACAAAATTGTTCGATTCACTAAAATATTTTCACGACAATCTTCCTAAATAAAATTAACTTGCAATCTGTATGATCAGAATTTAGTATCGATCACGAAACGAATCTCGAGATAAAGTCCAATCGAAAGTATTCATTTCATCGTCTTTATTAAAAAAAGTCATTTTATTAGGAACTATAACCTCACAATGAATAAAAACGAACATACTTGAAATCCGAAAAATTTACGAATTTAACGTGTACGTTTTATAAAAATCCTACACACACATACACACACCCTCCAAATTATATTAAAAATAAAGTATAAACAGAGTAAAAATGAGACAAATTAAGGTCGTCATACTGTATGACTCTTCTTATCAAAATGGAATAATGTTATCCAAAGGAGACGTCGTCAAAAGATCCCTTATCTACCGTTATAAACCTCTGTAAAAACCGACGGTATGGACCACCACCCCACCCCACTCCATACGATAACCGTAGATAGATCACCCATCCCAGGACCCTACCACGATTTTTCACTTCACAATCAGTGAGTCAGTATAGACTAAGGAACGCTCGGGTACCTGACATCGGGCGTCCGAAGAGACAAGTACCTTAAGAGGTCCGTTTTTATAACTTCACCCATCGGTAAGGAAAGAGGTCCCCTTGGAGGGTTGGCTCCTTAGCTTGGGTCCAGAGGACGTAACGTCCGTCTAAGAAATGGTAGACTCGGTGGTCCCTTTCGTACAATGTTATGTGTCCTGTCGAGAGGTGATATATATATTTTTTTTCACGTCGGGTTGTACAGTCATCACGACAAATTTTTGGGATGAAATCATTTATCAATTCGGTTAATTCGTATATGTTTGTCTATAAAAGGAATCGTCGATTCACGTTTTATGACTATGACAAACCGTAAGTCCTCCTCTATTATCCTCACCACCCATTTCTTTCGTCTTCTTATTTAATTTTGTCTCCTTTTTGTTCACTCGATGTCCTTTTTTGTTACGTTTTGATTCAAACCTTATGTTCCTTCTCCATTACACTAGAATCATTGGTAGGGAGGTCACACGTAGTACTTCTGTTTTCCCTCACACCCATTCACTGTCAACACTACAGGCATAAAAGGAAATATAATTCTTTTTATATACAGTAATGATGACAATAATAATTATCATATATCTCGTACTTTTTACACAATTCACGTCACATCTTACATCTCAGTAAGTGGTGGGTCTCCCAAAACTCGAATATTAATCCGTCTACCTCGTCTGAGTCCGGATCCTTTCCTTTTTAGCCACTGTTGTAATGTCGAGGTTCCGACTAAAGTACACTAAAAACGGACGTAAAGTCAATTTGCGAAAACAAAATTTACTTTCGTCGATGACATATGATATCTCTTTTTCCGAAACTCTTTAATAAACTATGGTAGTTTCTTTCTTTGAGTTTCTATCGTCAATTATACTTATTCGAACTTTGTAGGTAGTATTTTATGTATTCCTTTAGTTCTCACTCACTCACTTTCCGTGAGTTAGCACAGGTTGAGACATTGGGGTACCTGATATGTCAGGTACCTTAAGAGGTCCAGTCTTATAACCTCACCCATCGGAAAGGGGAAAGGTCCCCTAGAAGTGTTGGGTCCAGAGGACGTAACATCCACCTAAGAAATGGTCGACTCGGTGTTTCCTTTGTATTCCTTAAGAATTGTCCTTCATTTATAGTTCACCAAAAAAAAAAAATTATGGATTCAAAGATCAAACTATGTAAGTAAAATTATATCCTCTATCTACCCTCCAAAGACTAAGGAAAGTTATACTTAAAAAGTCAATGAAATAAACGATATAGATAACAAAAATTAACCGTCTAAATCTGATCTTTCTATTCCCCTAAATCTGAACACTTTTATGTGTGTCTTTTATGGTTTTCATTTTACAACCTTTTACTTCTGTACAATAGAAAAGGAACGATTGGTACCTATAGTATAAATTCAGGAATTGACTTTCAAGGTGTTAGTCAAACGTAAAATCACACAAACAGACTTTCCTTATGAGAAAGTCCCAGTTCCAGACTGAAGGAATCAATATTTTGCTACGAAGGGATTCTCATGTTAACTTCAAAAATAGACAATCTTTCATTATAAACCAAAGATTAATACGTGTCAAATAAAAAATAAAGAATTCTATGTTTTGTTGTTTAATTACTCATTAACGTTCTTCTTAATTCAAACATAATGTTCTGTGGGGTCTTACAGTAAATAGTTATACTCTCTCAAGGACAATATGGGATTATTTCGTACTCTTTTAGTGTTAGTCTGTTTTGACCTCTCGATTTTACTTTTAAAACATTAGTGATACGAGACATTTATACAAAACACAGTTTAAGAAACCCCCTTTTAATTGCAAGTTGAGTCCATTTAAAAAGAGGGAAATTAGAACGGAAACCATGACTGACTACTTTTGAATAAACGTAATTGATGAACTTAGAGTAAGACAAATCAATGTCTTAAACACGGGATCATTTAAATAAAGGGTTAGAGACACTTCTTTACTTGTATCACTCTTCTGGATCGTTGTTGAATTTGTCTTTTCTAATATAGTTTCTAAAGAAATCACAATCTAACTGATTTAACAGTACTTGTACTTGTAATTTACCCGTCTCTACCATGTTGTATTTATCTAATGAATTATGTTGAAACTCCTCCTATCGTAATTTACTATTCAATCAAGTCTACTTTAGACACCGAAAAATAGGTACTTACAAATACTTAAACAATTTATAAACGGAAGGGATGTATTAAGAAACTTGCAGCCAAACCCATTCCGTACAAACGGTTACAAGGAGGTCCTATGAACTTTAATTGGTTCTAGTGAAAGGTTTCTAAACTCTGTGTATAAGGATCCTGACAATTTCTTTTTGCCTTCGTATAATTTTAAAAATAAACTCGTTCGTAGGTAATCTTAACTAGTAGTACGTAGACCAGGGTAGTGAAGTACCCTTTATCTACCCCTTTGTCACCTTTGTCACAGTCTGAAATAAAAAAACCCGAGGTTTTAGCGACGTCGACCACTGACGTCGGCACTTTAATTTTCTGCGAATGATGAACCTTCTTTTCAATACTGGTTGGATCTATCGTATAAATTTTCGTCTCTGTAATTAATGAAACGGCTGATTCCAGACAGATCAGTTCCGATACTAAAAAGGACACCAGTACATACCTACACTCTCAACCTGACACTTCTTCCGACTCGCGGCTTCTTAGTTACGAAAACTTGACACCACAACCTCTTCCGAGAACTCCCAGGGAACCCGACGTTCCTCTAGGTTGGTCAGGTAAGATTTCCGTTAGTCGGGACCCACAAGAAACCTTCCTGACTACGACTTCGACTTTGAGGTCATGAGACCGGTGAAGTACGCCTCAACTGAGTAACCTTTTCTGAGATTACGACCCTCCCTAACCCCCGTCCTCCTCTTCCCCTGCTGTCTCCTACACTACCGACCTACCGTAGTGACTGAGTTACCTGTACTCAGACTCACTTGAGGCCCTCAACCACTACCTGTCCCTTCGGACCGCACGACACTAAGTACCCCAGTGTTTCTCAGCCTGTGCTGACTCGCTGACTTGACTTGACTTGACTTTGACATCCATCAAACCTTGTGAGGACAGACGTCTGTCCTCGACCAGTTCTAAATATATTTCTTTCACGTCCACGTTTCTTTCCTTTAATACACTAACCAATTGATTTTCGGTCAAACTCCAACCCTCACAGAACATTCGGAGTGTCCGACGGTCGAAAACTTACTTCGTCAGAGAAATTCACCACCTATACATCTTCTTTTTTTCTTTTGAAAGCGTCAAACAAAAATCCATGTCACCTTCACTTCAGCGAGTCAGCACAGGTTGAGAATCGCTCGGGTACCTGACGTCGGGTGATCCGAGGAGGCAGGTAGCCTAAAAGGTCCGTTCTCATGACCTCACCCCATGGCATACAAGGAAATGTAATTCATGTAAAATATACTGGTCTTTACTGACGTAAAGGTAGAATTCATATCTGAAAAGAGGGAATATGATAAACCGCAAAAAAAAAAAAAAAAATTTATCTGAAATCTTGTATCACGACAGTAAAAGGACTTAGATAAATGTTTGACAAAACTATAAATTATTAAGGATATAGAACCCGTTTAATGAGAAGGAGAACATGTACAATCAAATTCACTAAATGTAAACGACGGTGACTATAGGAAGTGGAAAAGTCTTTGTGGAAAGATTCGGAACGAAAAAATATACGAAAGGTGAAAGTAAAATGATATCATAGTAAAATTTAATTAAATGACATATAGTAAAGTCCCTGAAATAGAATGTAAAAATTCTGCAATTTAATCTTCCTAACACAAAAAACCCGTTATAATTCGTCGAGTCTAACCTCTATTAAGTAAATCTTAAATAAATAAAATATAAAACAAAAATAAAAATTAGGAAGAAACGTTATATTAAGAGAGGGTTAAGAAGACATATCCATATCACCCTCATACATTCGTACCGATGTAACGGTGTCATAACTTGTTTCCTCTGGGGAGGGGAGTGTGTGTCCGTCACAAACAGTAGTGCGAAGATTTTTGTAACGGAGTCAAGGAGTGGTGGGTGAACGGAAGTTAGGTAGAAGGAGGTGTCTTTCAGTCGGCTTCGAAACGAGGACTACAGAGGTCACTTGGAGACGCACTTTTGTACCGGAAGGGGACCAGGAGTAAGAGACATTGGGGAGACGTCGTAAAATGTGGGGCTCACCAACAGAGTGGAGATTAAAATCAAGACATCAGGGAAACGTCTACTGGAGAACGGAAGTAAGGAAGTACCGTGACTTAAAGACGGGAAGAACGACGGAAAGGAGGACGGGTTTGGTCACCCATCTCTTCTTATAGTCCATAAATTTCTCATGGGTGAGGGAAACCATCGATCGACTCCCGAAAACCTATTAAAAAAGTTTCGAGAATAAACAATTTGACTTCTTTTTTTTTTTAGTCTTTTGTGGATTGGATCACTAAGAGGAGAAGTCGTTAGAGTTGAATGAACTGTTTTTATTCTTTCTCCTTTAGTTCAGTATCCTAGACGTTTCGAGGTCAAACCATTAACGGACGGAGTAAAGAGTAAAGGTAGGTACAGAGACGTGGAAGGACGTGGAGGCACGAAGTATCGGAAATAGTGACTATAAGGTCGACTGGACGTAAAAATAAGGTAGGACGAAAAGGACCAAATAGCAAGTGAACAGAGAATGTACCCGAACAACAAAATCGATGTGAGAAGATTAAATGAGACAGGACTTGCTTAGAAAGTCTAAATACACGAGAGACTTAACACCATGGACGATGACCAGGAACTCTACTGAACTCGTCGTGTCTTCAGGTACGGGGAGGTGGTTGGAAGTCCAGACAACTATGTCCACCTACCCTTTATGGTGCCCAGAGAAGGCTTAAAAGTTCTCAAAGAATATAGATGGAGGGTCCCTGTGAAGACGTCAGGCGAAGTCAGAAAGACCAAACCGATTGGGTGATCCGGAACGGGAGAGTCTGTAGTGACATCATCTTTACTCGTAGTCACAGGCACAAGTCCCGACGGGTCGAAAGTCCTCAACGTCTGATCCTCTGAAAAGAAGGATCGTCATCTTCCTACTATCTCGTCTGTTTTACTGAATAAAGACTTTTACGAGGGACTTTAAGTCAGTGACCTCACGGTGGTACCCGTAAAGTGGTTCCTTACTCTCCGGAAGAGTGATGGACATCCGTGAGGATGAGAACACTTACGACTAAGACTTTAAAGGAGTGAAACACCTTCCCTTTCGTAGAGAGTGAGGAAAGGTATCTCTCCTTTCTTTGACCTGAGAGAGGGACTTTGTGACTTGAGGGGTATTTCGACTAAGGATGGGCAGAACCTTGGAGAAGAACGCCGCTGACCCTTTCCCCAACGAGCAACCTTAACCCATGACCTACCTCCTCGGACCACCCAGGTACCCCAGTGATGCTTAGTCTATGCTGACTCACTGAAGTGAAAGTGAAATGTGCAACTACGTAACCTCCTCCTTTACCGTTGGGTGAGGTCATAAGAAAAAAAAAAAAAAAAAATGAAATAAAATGAAATGTCATGACATAACCAAAACGGTATGTAGTTGTACTTAGGTAGTGCCCACATATGCACAAGGGTTAGGACTTGGGGCGAGGGTGGAGGGAGGGGTGTGGTAGAGAGACCCAGTAGGGTCACGCGGTCGGGGTTCGTAGGACATGGGACGTAGTGGTGAGGTCATAAGAACGGACCTCTTAGGGTCCCTCCCCCCTCGGACCACCTGAGGGTAGACACCCCAGTGTGTCTTAGCCTGTGCTGACTACGCTGAATCGTCGTCGTCGTCGTCGACGTCGTTCGGGACGAGACCACAAGAAGTCAGGTTTGACATCCACACACCAACAAAAATGTCCAACGACCGAAGGAGAGATGGTAGAGAGAGAATGGAGACCCTATGCAATATAAAAAATAAGAGTTAAAGTTTAGTGTCTGTATTAAGACTCCGTCCCTTTTAAGTTGAACCTTAAGATGACACCATTTCAAGACTTAAAATTAACTTTTTATCAATTATATTTAGTGAATCGTACTACTGTTGTATAACGTTCGACGACGATTTATAAAAGGTGATAACAATATAATAATAAACGTACAACGAATATTATTAAAGTCATAGAGAAATATGTTGATTGCAAAATTCGTACATTAGATCTCAGATAGAAAACTACGCCAAACATTCAAAAATTAATACTACCTTTTTGTTTTTAATAAAATAAGATGTATTTCACTATAAAAGACCTTACGATGTGTCTTCTCAAACCGAATTAGGATGTTGACAGAAATTTCCTTTGTGTATCTTTTGGGATCACTTGTATACACAGAGGTACATAAATAGGTGTACATGATACTTACTTTGGACGGATCAAACCGGTTCAAACGTTTTCTTAAACTACATTAAACCACATAAAATTTTATAGTATTTAGGAGAAAATTCAATCTTCTTAATCTACACTAGAATTTTTCTCGTCTAAAGTGACGTTTCTTGTTTGATTGTGAACCGAAAAAAGTCTGTATTAAGAAGTAATTCTAATTACTCATACTGTGACGAGAACCATCGTAAATGAGAGTTTCTTCACCATCACTTTCCCGGTTATCGGGGTCGTGACGAAAGGGTTTACGAGATGATATAAAAGGAAATTGTCGTGTCATCGATCATCCGCAGACCATTAAACGTTTTTAAATTCATTTTCACGGGTTGGGTTGGAGTTCTGAATATCCAACAAAGATTAACCATCGGATGGATAAAAGAATTAAACATAGAACTTTGATGTAAGTTCTATGTTTTCCCACACCGTATATTTCCTACCCGAAGGGACGATCGAGTCAACCATTTCTTGGACGGACGGTCACATCTTCTAAGTTCTCTGAGCTCAAACTAAGGACCCAACCCTTCTAGAGGACCTCCTCCTCTACCGTTTTATGAGGTCATAATGACGGACCTCTTAAGGTACCCGTCTCCTTGGACCGTCTCTTGGAGATGTCACACACCTCAACGTTTCTCAGTCTGTGCTGATTGATACGTGTGTGTGTGTGTTTCTTAATCTGTATTTGTTATACCTTCTGTCAACTTAAAAGGTCAAAACATATTTTGGACATGAGAGTTAGGGGAAATGATTCACAATTTTATTGAACAATATCTGTCATACACTGTGTTCCGTCTTTCAAACACCAAACCCACCTGTCGTTTTCAGTCTTTAGAAGTGTCGTATCGTCCAACTCCTACCTACAACACCTGCCGACTCTACTGTACGAGACAACTGACGTCACCCGTGCCGCACGTACGGGTCCCTCCTGACACACCGGACGAACTACAGACGTCTCTTGTTCCGAGTCCTATAAGTCACAGGACCCTTGATGACTCTAAATCTTTAATGCCTTAAATTGCACAACATGTTAAAATAGAAAAAAAGGACTCAGTGGATTTTGAAACGTGTGGATAACCGATTTTTTTCCTACGTACATAAAGGGGAGGGTGAACAGAATCTGGTGTCTAAATATCCATAAAGACGTCCTTCTTCAAAGACACTTTCCTGGTGTAGATTAAAGTTGAAATAACGAACCTAAAATACTCTTTCACTGTTGACCTCCCGACACCCTATTCTTCGGTGTAATTGAGGTAATATCAATACCAGAAGTAAAATTTTTAAAAAAAGAGAGTGTATTCTGTACATACCAAATAAGGACCTTCTGTTGTCTTTACCTTCCTCATTATTCCTTTATAGAATGAGAAGCAAGACTTGTTTGGTAAACTAAGGTAGGAAGTAACTTACAAATGGATTATGAATTTTATAAGTTGTACTTAGTATCAGTGGGAAACTCAACACCCAAGAACAAGATCCTACAAATTACTAAACGAATGTACAATTGTGAAAAGAAGTCACTCCTTCTTTGAAACTGAATTTTGTGACCTAATTTGATTCAGGAAGTCTCACTTTTATACGTGTCTTTATCGTATAAGATAATTTTATTTTGTGATATTTACGATTATCAAAATTTATATTTCATATTAAGTAAGTCCTTTTCCTTTTTCGACAATATTTTACGGGATTACTAACACGTCATTATTAATCCTTTATTAACAAGTCAAGAAATCAATCGTATGAAATAAAATTACCTTGTGAAACTTAATTATTTATATACGTATAAAAAAATCACCACCATTATTGGTGTCACATAGAATAGTCTATTAATTGAAAGTGTTTGTATTATTGTTCAAACTTGTCGTTACTGTGGCAGTATTGTCTTATAAAGAAACCTACAAATTCAGAACTTTCCCCTTGTTGACAAATTTAGATTCGGTGAAGGAAGTACGTTTTCCCGAAAGTGAAAACAATTCTACATACTCCATCTATCTGTAAAGACACTTCTCTTTATTTTCCTCCCCTCCTTCCTATGTGTCTGTCTGTCACCCTTTTCACACGTCTGTCCAAATCCTCTGCGCGTATCACGGTACAACCCGCCATTGTAATATTGTACTCTACCGTCTCACTGACAGAGGGACCTAGCGGTGACTAGAATCCTATTCACTGAGTGTCCCAGTCGGAAAGACGGATTAAGTCCGTTCGATAGGAGGAGTGTCATCGAGAGTTTCCCATTTGAGTACTTTGTGTTAGCGACAGAAAATAAAGAGCAGGGAGAAACCTTCATTATAATAATTTTCCTTCGAGGTCTAACATGTCAAGGTGAACCTGTAGTACACAGGACAGTTGCTTTACGACGTTCCAGACACCTCTCCTTCCCGCCGTCTTTCATCGACAGTCTTGTGACCCTCTCCTAATGTTCGGAACACGCAAAACCACCCCTGACTTATCGATCGAAGTGTACACAAAGACAAGAACTATACGTAAAGTTTGTTTGTTTTCAGATGGACGACAAATGTTGACGACCTTTTTATTGACCGGGAACACACACACGCACATGCACAATCATCGAGTCAACACAGGTCGAGAAGCACGCGTGTCGGGGTACCTTGACCGGGTATATTTTGATTTATTCGCTTCTTGGGTTTGAGTCAAAAACTCCCACACACACACACGCGTGCGTGAGAGCGAGAGAATCAGCACAAGCTGAGAAACACTGGGGTATCTGGCACCGGGTGACGATCTCGTACATCGGCAAAGGAAGAGGTCTCAGAAAGACTGGGTCCCTATATTGGACGGAGAGAACGTGGAGGACGTAACAGTCCGTCTAAGAAATGGTTGACTAGATGGTTACTTCGGGTCTAAAACTCCTTTTTGTTTGCACTAAAAAAGGGTAAGGGAGGGAAGAAGAGAAGGAGGAAAGGAGAGAATTAAAGAAGGAAGGAAGTAAAAACCAAAGAAAAAACGACGAAACGAAATTGACGACATCAGACTTTTTTAAATCCACGTAAGAATAACTAACATGACAAAACGATTCTTTCGTGCTTAATAAAGAATATGATGGATTAGTAAGTCAATACACGTCACCCGTTTTTACAAACTAACACGTATAACTTAATACGGAGGTAGGTAATAACAATCTTCAACACGTCAATTAAAAGGGGAGTAATCCGACTTCACAAGTAAAAACTATATCGACACTCCATGTTCTCTAAATCACTTTTGGGCACTTTTTAGAAATATATACTGACATTCATCCCTTTATTTCGTCGAAGACTGACATGCATCTTTATCATATCACGTCCTAGACATGTTACACTTAGTACTAATATAAAGTCTTTTACACGTAAATTCTATCAACATAAGACAAATGTGATCTCAGTATGGTCTCCACAGGTCTCCATAAACTGGACCATAAAAAAAAAAAAAAAAAAACGGGGGTGGACGGGCGCCTCCCGCGTCCGTGAGCCGCCGCGCCACACCTGAGCGTGGAACGGAGGGTGTGGGGGGCTGGACTAAAAAAAAAAACGGGGGTCCTCACATGTTTACCTAACAGTCCATACTATAAGTACGACCAACTGACTAAGACACGTATACTCCCCGAGAACAAAAAGAACGAAGAACTACTCGAAAAACTCCAATGCATGGACTGAGTACGAGTATGGGTACCATAAATTGCACCTCCGAACGGAAGTCACTCCTTTTCTACCCGGACCGAGGTAACTGTGTTAATGCAAGAGATTTTCTTTTATGGGAGGAGTGATTCTCGTAGAACTCGAAACTGTTCGTAACCATTATACCAAGTCTTGTACACTATCTATGTATGACACCATTGACTTTTACCTTACCCTACATAACACACCAGTCAAAAACAATTCTAATAATTCTATCGAACACCGTATAAACAAGGAGAGTTCACCTAAATAAACTATTACCAACACTTATAAATTTAGAAGTAAAGATCTCTTTCAAGTTTCACTAACTTTTCATCTAAGTAAAATGGGACAAGATCACAAGTCAAAGCTCTACTACAACCACTATTATTTTTAATTCTAGCAGTAGTATATCTACTCTATGACTTTTACGGTCCCCTTTATAGTAAACCCGTATCGTAGTCCCTTCTCAACATTCGTAACTCTTTATAGGCTCACTGAGAACCTCGTCCTTCGATGTTCTAAGAACACTTTGTGTTACTAAAATTTTTAGTATGGAGGGACACCGACTAAGTACAACTACAAACTGTCTTACGTTGTTTTAAGACAATGTTAATAGGAAATCAATTTTTTATTTAATTAATTTTTTAGTATGGAGGATTCCTGAATAAGTAAAAATAAAATGTGAAATTTCTAACGTTTTACTTTATAGAGGACTGTAAATGACTATAACGGTATAGTCATTTGTTCTTACAGTGGCAACGGTCACCAACGTCGGTGGTGTCCACCACTCGACCACTCGGGACTCGCGTGAGTCTTCCTTTCCTTATGGACGGTACGTCGTCGGCAATCTGACGTCGGTGAGGGCTGCCACTCACACCTCCTTTGTTACGAGTTTTACACTTTTCTCCTATAACCAGGGTCCATTGACTCCACGAAAAGTTTCCTCACTAAAGTCACTCGGATCTGAGAACGTAGAAAGGTATGTACAACAACAAGTCAGTGATTCAACACAGGTTGAGAAACACTAGGGTACCTGACATCGTACCGTCTGAGGAGACAGGAGAGGATAGAGAGTCTTAAACGAGTTTAAGTATAGGTAACTCAATCACTACGATAGACTGGTAATATAGGAGACGACCGGAAAACGGAAGTTAGAAAGGGTCATAGTCTCAGAAAAGGTTACTCAGTCGAGAAGGGTAGTCCACCGGTTTCATAACCTCGAAGTTGAAGTCGTCATCAGGAAGGTTACTTATAAGTTCCAACTAAAGGAAATCTTAACTGACCAAACTAAAGGAACGTCAGGTTCCTTGACCCTTCTCAGAAAAGGTCGTGGTGTCAAACTTTCGTAATTAAGAAGTCGGAAGGAATGAAGATTCAGTGAAGTCAGCACAGGCTGAGACACGCTGGGGTATCTACCGTCGGGTGGTCCGAGGCGGCAGGGACCCTAAGAAGTCCGTTCTTGTGACCTCACCCAACGGTAAAGGAAGAGGTTACGTCCTTTCACTTTTCACTTTCCCTTCAACGAGTCAGCACAGGCTGGGAGTCGCTGGGGTACCTGACGTCGGATGGTCCGAGGAGGCAGGTACCCTAGAAGGTCCGTTCTCATGACCTCTCCCCACGGTAACGGAAGAGGTGTCGGAAGGACCTTTTTGGTCAAAACTGACATTCCTGGAAACAGTCGTTTCACTACAGAAACGAGAAATTATGTGACAGATCGAAACAGTATCGAAAGAAAGGTTCCTTGTAGAAAATTATAGTACCGACGTGAAGTGATAAGTGTCACTAATACCTCGGGTTCTTTTATTTTAGATAGTGATGAAGATGAAAAAGGGTAATATAAACGGTACTTCACTACCCCGACCTACGGTACTAGAATCGAAAAAAATTCCAACTCAAAGTTCAGTTGAAAAAATGAGAGGAGAAAGTGGAAGTAGTTCCCCGAGAAATCAAGAAGAAATGAAAGACGGAAATCTCAACATAGTAGACGTGTAGACTCTAACAACTAAAAAGAGGGTCGTTATAACTAAGGTCAAACACTAAGTAGGTCGGGTCGTAAAACGTACTTCATGAGATGCATATTCAATTTATTTATCCCACTGGTATATATCGGAACAACATGAGGAAAGGGTTAAAATTTGATCAATGAACAAGGTATAGACCAACATTGACAACGAAGAACTGGACGTAGGTTCAAAGAGTCCTCTGTCCAGTCCACCAGACCATGAGGGTAGAGAAATTCTTAAAAGGTGTCAAACAACACTAGGCGTGTCACTTTCCGAAATCGTATCAGTCACTACGTCTTCATCTACAAAATGACTTTCAGGAAACGAAAGAGGTACCAGGTCGTTTACAACCGTCAAACTAGAGACCAAGGAGACGGAGGAACTTTGGTTCGAACATGTACACTTTAAAGAGTCATGTGTTTGATGACTTCGGATTGAACTTCCTACAACTCGTTTTAGAACGACCGTACACTTTACTCGTGTCAATATACCATCAAACTTGTAAGAAACTACAACGGGAATAAACCCCAACCTTACTTTTGACTGGAAAAGATCAGGACACCGGCGAATGTTCAAAAGGTATAAAACGACTGTATAACTTGTGTCGTAAAATTGTCGTAGTAGAAAATCCTAAACTTCATCGAGTCGACCTTAAGTCAGTGGAGGTGATCGAAACAAGGATCATTACGAAGGACTCAGGGTGAAATAAAGTGTGTGACCCTACAAAGGTACGTATCTTTTCACGATCTAAGGAATTGAACCCTATCAACTAAAAGAAATTAAGTAAATTTTTTTTTGTGTTTTGAAACTGTAAGTCTGATAGACGGGAAACATAATGGACCGAGGAGGGGATGATCCTCGTCAGGAGAGTCCCAACGAAGTCTACGACAGAGGACCCGAACTTCAAGAGTGTCAAGGGTGCTTTATTTTATATTGAGAGTCGAAAATCCAACACTTATAAAAAATTCAACTGTCCGACAATGACCTCTATCGGTGTTACACAAATCAATAATAAAATAAAACTAAAGGACATTAGTTCATACGATGATAGTATAAAGTTTATATGATAGTTTCATTTTAGACGTAATATCGACACGAAAATGTCAATTTTAGTGAAAATGTCACTTAAAGGATATGACTGTAAGTTACTACTATACTAATAAGATCAAATGTCTTTTTAATTAATTTACTTGAATCCTAAAAGAATTATGATTACAAACGGGACACTCGGACAGAAAATTGAAAACCTCGAGTCTTGGTTGTTGCTTTAATCGGTCCGACGACCCGTACTACCCTGTCCTTAATCTCGATCTCACGTCCACTCATCAGCCCCTGTCTTCTTTCGCCGTCCTACTTCTCAGAAACACAGAGGGTTGACCGACTCCCGAACAGATCCCAATCTCAATTATTGACGTTTCTTTCTCCTCTTAACATACAATAGAGAAGGGACACTGTGGGTCCGGTACGGTAACAACAAGTAACAACAAGTCAACGATTCAGTACAGACGGAGAAACACTGGGGACCTGACGCCGTGCGGTTCGAAGGGACAGGAAGTGATATAGGGTCTTAAACGAGTTTGAACCCAGGTAACTCAGTCACTACGTTAGATCGGTTGAGTAGGAGACAGTGGGGAAGAGGAGGACGGAAATCAGAAAGGGTCATAGACCCAGAAAAGGTTACTCAGTCGAGAAACGTAGTCCGCCGACTTCATCACCTCGAAGTCGAAGTCGTAGTCAGGAAGGTTACTCATAAGTCCCAACTAAAGGAAATTCTGACTGACCAAATTAGAGGAACGATAGCTTCCCTGAGACGTGGTGTTAAGTTTTCGTAGTTAAGAAACGGCGAGTCGGAAGAAATACCAGGCTGAGAGTGTAGGTATGTACTGATGACCTTTTTGGTACCGAAACTGATCTGCCTGGAAACAACCGTCTCACTACAGAGACGAAAAGTTATACGACAGACCTAAACGGTATCGAAAGACAGTCCTCGTTCACGGAGAATTAAAGTACCGACGTAAGTAACAGGTATCACTAAAACCTCGGGTTCCTTTATTTTAGACAGTGACACAAATCCACCTGAAATCCTTTTCATCGTGTGTCTCCCTCATGAAGACAGAAATCATGTCGACCCCGAAGAGGGTCCGACTTCCTAGGGAACCTCGGTCGGGACTCCGGGGTAGAGTGTAAGTATTAAATAAATAAATTTAAATAAAGGAAGATTCAAACCCGACGTCGCCAATGGAAACGTCAAGTCACAGTCCAGAGGACTAGAGTTCTAACTACAAGAAGGGACCTCGAAGAGACCACAGGAGTAAGAACCTCAGACTCAAAATATAAATTGTATGATCACTAGGGAGAAGGGGTGTGGAGTCATTGTCTATGTTCCAGACAAAAAATAAAAGGAGAACCTAACTGTCAAAAGTTGGAGAAGATCCTAGATCAGATCCTGATATGTAAATCTTATGTACGGAACTATGCACGAAACTTGTAAGACTCAAAATTAACAACAGTGAGTCAGTACAGACTGACAAACCCTGGGGTACTTGACATCGGACGATCCGAGGAGACAGGTACCTCAAGAGGTCAACTTTTATGACCTCACTCATCGGTAAGGGAAGAGATCCCTTAGAAGAGTAGGTTCCTAGCTTGGGACCAGAGGACGTAACGTCCACCTAAGAAATGAAGACTCGGTGGTCCTTTCGACTATGTTAAATGTATTAACTTCAAGGTCAGTACTGACACACAGATACATAGATACATTTTACTTATATAAGGAGTATTTAATAAATAGATGAAAACCGAGAACGGATTTGGGTATAACACATGATGCAAATATTAAGTAACAGTGTGTAAGTCACATGGTATGTCTTACGACACTTCGAAATCTTAATCGGTCTTCTTCCGAAAACAATAAGGAAATGATATTGATGTATCCAGTATTCATGAGTAATTCACGAACACCAACCCCTTTGTTTTGTTTGCGTCTTTATTGACACTCTCATACTTAGTTGTAAAAGTATCACGAAAAGATTTGTATACCGTCTCAATATTATCCTATATTTTTGACGACCATAACGGTAAAAAACGACAGAGAGAACAAAACCAAAATAGTATGGGTTTTATAAGTCCTAACCCTTGTGCACATGTGGGCACCACGTAAGTACAACTACATACCCTTTTGGTTATGTTATAAGATTTCATTAATTGGAGGTTAATTTTATTTATTTAAATTTAATTTTTTATTATTTTCAATTTCAGTTTGTTATTTACCCTATTTAAACGGCAAGTAAAAAAAAAACTAACACACTATCACGTAAAAGAGAAAGAAAACCATTTGAAAAATAAAGAAACATTTATAAAATATAAGGTTGTGAAGATAACGAGGATTTGAAATTTTAAAGGGAAACCTTATGTTTCGACATAAGATCATTGAGTTATCCAATCTTTAATATGTCGGAAGTAGGATTTGCACCTTTACGACGGAAATATTTATTCTGGAAGACAACTTTGTCATCATTCTTTATTCTCTTACTAAAACTTATAAATTATAAGGAAGTCGTATGAAGTTTGTCACTTAGTTTAAAGACCTCGGTTATTACGTCTTTTCTATAGAGGAACTCTTAAAAGAGATTTCTAAAATAACTCCACACCAAGAGGAATGAAGGAGACAACGAAATGACGATCTCACTATGACCGTAAATGTCATTCTTTATATATCAAATAGAATACAGGGGTGGATCCGTTTCTTGAGAGGTTTGGGAACCTTAAAGGATTCACTACTCCCGTTTTACCATAGGAAACAATACAATTACTACTGAAAACCTGGGGTAGATAACCATCCCAATCAACGGTCACATCGGTCGACGACTACTCTCTCAACCTCGAAAGTCGGGGTGGTGACCGAAGGACCTTACCCTCTTCCCGACCTCCGTCTCAACCAGGGTTTTCCGGTCACTCAATTGGTCAGAACGGATACAGTATTTCGGAAGTATTTTTGGGACTTCTGTAAGATCCAACCTCTTGTTAACCTCTGTGTCCCTCTCATCATGGGAACCTTTCCCTCGTTCCTTCATGACGTGGCGAAGATATGTGGAACGAGATACGTAGAGAAAGTAGACCGACAACGACTTAATATGGGAAAATATTATGTGACTACTGGATTACTTGTTTACCCAAAGGACTCAAAACGCTTGACAAGACCGTTTTAGTCACTTTGAGTTCCTTCCTCAGTACCCTTGCGACTGAATATGTCATCATTCAGACTTCGTGTCCACTCTTGGACCTGAACATTGACTAGTCCAGAATCCCACCGTCCGTTAGAACACTCGGGACGGATACCTTAGACTAAGAAAGAGACCATCTGTCACAGTCTCAAGTGATTTAAATCACTTGAGAATTCTGGTAGACAACCAGAGGACTCTTAACGAGGCACCAAACACCCCTTTAAAAGGTGGAGACTATGTAACCTTTACCAAGGTCTTTGAGTTTTATCTAACAATCCATAAATACAGGTCCAATAAAAACAAAGGAGTCGAACATTCCCGAACTAAATCACATTTCCCATCTCTCTAACCTTTGTCTTAGACTTGGATACTGAGGCGAGATGTCGATGTGTTAACACACTGAAGCTTGTATCGTTCGGGACATAAATAGTTGATATTTTTCCTTTATTATAGTATAGGAAGTCTCAGGTACACAATCACACACACATCGAGAAATCACTATTTATACTACCATAAGACACTTAAGTCGTTACGAGGTACTTCCAAAAGTCTCAGTATAAAGAATGACGTTGAGAGCCGGTCCAGTCGACCCTCTCAACCTCTTCTAGAAGATTCTACTACGTTTCTCAATTTAAGTTTTTCCATTCCCTATTCGACCTTTGGTTCTCAAGAACGCATATTTTAGGATGGGGAGACATCCAAACAAAAAATTGACTACAAGGACTATGTCATATCCCGAATCGTCCTAGTTTATATCCCATTCAACTCCAGTAACGACTTCTTTCTTGTTCAGGTCGAGTCAGACACCAGAGTTTCCACCTTAGTACCGTCAGTTGGTCCTAGTTTTGACCTTTAAGCGACTCTTCGACCTTCGGTCCTTCCTCTCTTACGACCTCTGTCTCGTCTTTAACCCTCGGTTCCTAGTCATTCGTTCTTTCGTCTGGATATTGTCCTCTGTTCTCACACCATTTCTCTAAACACACCTCAGGTCGAACAAATCCACCTCTAATAGAACAAATTTCGTAGACTGGGTCGGTAACCGTGGTCACCCTGAGTGGGACTTTTAGAGACGATGCAGGACTCGGCATCTAATAGCTTGTATCCTTTTATTTTGTTCCTTTTGTGTGTTTGGTAAACTATACGTGTCGTCATTTTTTATTGGGAGTAAATCTGTATACCAAAAGTATCGAATCCAATACCTAAGAAATCGTAAGACAAGAAGTAAAAGAACCGAGGAGTGAGACAAATCGTGTTGAACCTGTGGTGTAGAACTTTAGTCCCATACTTCTCCTATACCTAGACACACCTGTGTCTTAACTTTTCAACAGTAATTCATACACTATCTTTCACCTTTGCATCTGTATCTGGAATGTATCCTTTTCAAGTCTTACTACTGGAAGTCGACACTACTATCCACTTCAAGTAGAACCATAAGGACCAGATCTTTTTCTCGTACAAATATAAGATCTTTCTCAGGTCAGTTCAAAACGGTTACAAACCTCTTTGACTCTATCTATACAACCGAAAAAGTCTTTTAGTAAAGACTTTTTGTAGAAGAGGTAAGTAATCCTTCACTACTGATACAATTAGTACACGGACTCCTCGTATCCCACAGAGGTGTTTAAATCTACCATAATAAAACTAGTAAAAACAAGGATATCCTATATCTCACAGTAGTTTAATAGTAAGAGTGACGGGGGACGTTGCAAGTAAAAAAACCATTTACGAAGGAAATGGGACGGTGACCGTATAAACAGGGGTTTATATTAACTTCTCTTTATTTACAATTATTAAGTTTCCTCTACCTATAATTAATACTGTATATTATTAAATCTATCTTTAAAAAAGTCAAAGTTCAGAAACAGGAATCTGCACGCACACACGAGTGAATGAGTAAACACAGACTGAGAAACGCAGAGGTACCTGACATCGGACGGTCCGAGAAGACAGGTACCCTCAAAGGACCGTCCTCACTCGACAATAAAGGAGGGGGTCTCACAGAAGGATTGGGTACCTAGCTGGACGTAGAGGACGTGCCGTTCACCTAAGAAATGGTGACTCGATGAAGGGTCCATGGGCAACAGGAATCTGTTTAGGGGAATTTTACTTTACCACACTTAGTGTAACATAAAAGAATACCTCAGGGGGACAGAGTGACCAACAAGGTTAGTTAATGAGAGACATAAGAAAAAACCAAGTCCTAGGGTACCTATCCTTCGACTCTTCAAATCCATTGAACAAAGAAGTCTTGCAACATACGTCATCCAACCTACACTATCTTTAGAACTCTGTGTATGGACCTACCTCTCATAATCTTTGGAAAGGAAAACTAACCAAAAGTAAATCATAATAATAAAAGTGCACGACGAACAGTACTGTTATAGTTTTTTAAACCTTTCATGACTTCCCTATAACAACATAAAACCGAGTATTTTATACACGTTCAAAAGGACAGAATTCAGTTAAAACTCAACCTTGTAAAGTACTGAAGAGACCTTACCATCGGTGGTAGACCGATTATATTAGAAAGTCCTAAGAACTTCGGTATTACAACGTAGTAAGAGACTTTCTTTAAGTAAAAGTTTGGAGAGGTCCTGGAGTTTCCCAGTGTCGATGGTTTTTACTCCTTTACTTAGGACAAGGAGAGACAAGTCTTTGTAGATGAAGTTTTCCTCTGAGTGAAAGGAAATAGTGACGGAAAGACATTGAAGGAGACAGAGGAGAAAACTCTCGCAAAGACGAACGTCATCGGGGTTCAGGTATACCGACTGATCCCTGACCGAAAAACCATTGAATACAAAATTTCATAACTCTTTCTTATAGGCTATCTAATGAAACTTATTCCACAGATAAAAGACCTGGTTTTTCGGTAATGAACCTTTACTGACCTAGTACATTATGGACCAACGTAGGGAGCGTCTGAAACACCCGTCCACGCGTTACTCTCGTACCGAGAGTCGAAAAGAAGAGTCGGGTAGAAGGTAACAGGAAAGTATACACATAAAAGTAGAGTACGAAGTTGGTGGGTCCGGCTGAAACGGTAAGAGGAATTTTTAGTATATGACACTAAAAAAACGAGTATAACTTTAACGGGAGTGTAGAAGGAAGAAGTAAAAAAGGAGAAATAGAATATTTAATATGGAGTACATTTTTAAATCGGGAGTTGTTTATTTACCTGTGTTATATATATTTCATCTCCTCCTTGAAGGGATCGTCAGGTCATCAATTCTGAGACGTCAAGATTACGTCTCCCGCGTCCAAACTAGGGACCAGTCCTTTGATTCTAGGGTGTACGTGTCATTCAGGATTAATTAATTAATTTTATCATGAATTTTTATCTCCACTACCGTAGTCATTTTCGTAGCTTCGAAGTTTGATTTATGAAGAAAGAAACCTTAAGTAGTCTCAATTGTGTATAAAGGTCTCATAAAATAAACAGTACCGATTATTTAAAACTTTTATATCTCTGATGTTATATTATAAAAAAACGAACACTCTCAAAACAAATTTCTCTATGGTAAAATCAACTTCGTTGTTTAGGATAAAAAAAAATTAACAGTCAATAAAAAGTCTCTTTGTCCAGTGACTATTAAGAGTGGACCCGTCGTAAAGAGTTTACCTCTAAATACCCTATCATCTACAATTAATTTCATTATGAGTTAACTAAACACAACTACTTTGTCAGAAGTGCCCTCCGTCCATTTCAACGTCGAAGGATAGCCTTTCGGTGAGGTGTCCATGTGACCTTTGGGTCGCATATACGACCATTCTTCCGGGGGAACAAAGTACACACAATCGGAGAGACTCGACCGTCTGGATGACGATAATAAATGATTCACCGGAAATAGTACTCCATCAACTCCCTGAGGTTTACATCCGTAACGAGAGAAGAAAAATATACTGAGTAAGAAGTGATTTAAATCTATCCAATTTTTTTTTACTTGGGAGACACAATAACCAACTCTTTTCTGTCAGAGCCTCTGACTTGTTTGAGTTGAATGATAAACTATCTTATGTGAAGAGACGATCTTAGTGATAAAGTTCAAATTACGTGAAACGGTAATGAAGTCATGTCAGTGTCATGGTTTCCAGAGGAGGGACTCTAAATAGAAAGATGTGTCTCAGTAATATTAGACAATATACCACCATTCCATTTGATAATCAAAAGGTCACTTTCGATCAACACTGCTACTGGTAGACCAACAAAGTTTCCTATTTGATCCCTAATTACACTACCCGGTAAGTAAATATCAGAGTCGAAGGAGTGTAAAATATCCTGACGTCACTTCCAGTTTATACGATTTCAAGTACTTTAGGATGTAAGTGCCCCGTACCATCACCTAATTACTTACACTTGCGAGATAAAAGAAAAAAGGAGCAAAATAAAAAACAGTATACGATAATTTTAATTTATGTATAACTGGATCACTAAAAGTATTGAGAAATCACTTTCGGAAAACATACCACTGGGGTTTCTATAAGAGTTTTATAGAGGTCTTGACTTGTGTTTAATATTCTTGACTGATACTAATTTTGTCGTTTTGAGGTGTTTCATACTTTTATTAGACTTTCTTCCTTTTGAGATCAAGAGAGTTTACTAAAATTTAGTGGTTTTGGTACTCTGAATTCCAAATTTTTATTAAGTCGTCGTTTCTTACGTAATAGAGTTCATACGGATCCCGGTTTTATTGAACTTTTTTTTGGAACCTGGACGATTTAAATCTTTTTCTCTGATATTCATTCGATTCTTGTCACTATTTTGTGATCACACTACACGAATATTTATTTTTACTTTCGATTAAATTTTAGATGAGTCCTAATTTGGACCTGGACCTCAAAACTGTCTTTCGAAAGTTCCAATGTCAGTAGATATAGACTCTTGCAGACCCGTTCAGTTCCACAGATTAGTACTTGGAGTAACTGAAATCCCAAGTACCACGACGTCTAAATGTTTACCCAACCCAAAGGGACCATCTAGTTGATCATTTCTTAGACGGACGTTTCGTCCTCTGAGGCAAAACTAAGGACCCAACCCTTCTAGGCGACATCTTCCCTACCCGATGGGTGATGTCACAAGAACCCGAAGAGAACACCCAGTCTACCATTTCTTAGGCGGATGTTACGCCCTCTGGACCCAAACTAGGGACCCAACCCTTCTAGGGGACCCCTTCCCTTGTCGATGAGTGAGGTCACAAGACCGGACTTCTTAAACTACCTGTCTCCTCAGACCCTCCTCATGTCAGGTACCCCAACGTTTCTCATCCGGAACTGACTCGCTGAAAGTGAAAGTGTGATACCAAAGATCTCGGACGATCACCCGACTCTCGACTCGTCTCCCGGTAATCCTGGGTCCCGAGTCAGGGTCCCAGAAACTCGTTGTCCATTTGGGATCAGGACCATCTCAAGTGAAGATTTCGGGTAGGACCAGATTGTCGATATTATTTTAGTGGTCTATAAGGGACTCTTAGTAGTCGTTAACCCAACTGGTAGAAAGTGTTAGTTCGAAAATATTTTTCTACCGATTACTTTCTTAACAAGGAAGAACCAAAGACAGAAAAGAGAGAGAGAGAGAGAAAGAAAAAAGAGTGAACGGAGAACTTTAACGACTTCCCACTCTTATTTATTTTCAGAAGGATTCCCACTTCTTTTGTTTTTTGGGGCGTCTCTTTTGTCAAAAACTTATTAACCTCATCTGTGATACATTTTTATGTGTTACTTGGACCTAAATCCTCACATCGAACGTAAAATCAATTAGATCATCAACTGTATTCTTGTCGTAGACAAGAATATTTCTAATTTAAGGATATTAGAGATTATGATCGGTATAATAATTACCTATAAGTGAATTACCTTTCATCTGTTGTACGGTTCCAAGTTTGATTTGACCTTTTTTTTTCACGCTGAAAATGTAAAAGATATAATAAGATAATTAAATCTATAAACCTTCTTTGTATTTCCTTGTTTTACGCAAAGGACATATATTAATTAATTGTTCTGTTATAAAACGACAGTTCTTAGACCAGTTCTCTTTTACTTAGGTAATATAAACGGTTGTGAGCCTCAAATAAAGAAATTAGTCAAGACTACTCTACCTACTTTGACCTCGGCTAATATGTCTCACTTCATTCGGTCTTTCTTTTTGTGGTTATGTCATATGATTGTGTATATATACCTTAAATCCTTCTACCGTTACTACTGGGACATACGTTCTGTCCTTTTTTCTGTGTCTACACATATTGCCTGAAGACCTGGGTCTCCCTCTCCCTCTCCCACCCTACTAAACCCTCTCACCGTAAGATTGTACATATGATAGTACATTCTTAACTTAGCGGTCAGATACAGACTGCGTCCTACGGCGTACGAACCCCGACCACGTATCCCTACTGGGTCTCCCTACAACACCCCTCCCTCCGCCCTCCCCCCAAGTACAAACCCTTGCGTACATTCTTAATTTCTAAAATTTTAAATTTTTTATTTTTTGATTCGTTTTGTTTTGTTTTTGTTTGACCATTCTTTGTCTATGATTCGTTTTATGACTTATTTACTTTTATAAATTTTTTGTTTTTGTTTTTTTTTATAATGCTTTCCTATAGATTATTGTGTTACTCCCTAATAAATTCAATCTTAGACATTTAACTATACTGGTACATTTATTTGGTTAAACACTCTTTATCTGAAAATTACTCTTTGATGAGACGTGACAAAAGAGTTCATTCATTCATACTCTAAAGGTCCCCTACGTTTTGAATCATTCACACGGGAGGAAAAGGTGTCAGACAGTAAAACTTTCTTTCATCTCTATTCTCGTTTCCCGTACATTGAACTATAGTATCTGGAATAAAAGTCCTTGTGTTAATTCCCACCGATATCTCAAATCTCCGGAATTCGAATATGTTGAACCACTCGAACGAAAATCTTTTTATTAAATTTTAATGTTTATTTCCTTATTCCAGTTGTCAATTGTATTGAAACTTACTCTTTTATTATTAAATAGTTAACTCTTTCGACTGTCTATAGTATCTTTAGATCTTTTTATAAAAATCATCGAGGAACAGTATGAATATTTTGATAAAAGGAAAAAAAAGTCAATATTAGAAAGTAACGAAGGAGTAAACCGTCGAAACATTATGGTAAAAAGTATATCTCTTGTCTTTTTATCAAGTCTGGAGAGATGTCGTTACGACAACTTTTAAATATAAAAATTTTGACAAACTTTCGAGAGTGAAAATACTGAAATAACCACTATACTATTAAAGACATGATAAAGTTCCGTAATATCAAAAAAACGTCAAAGTTCAATATTATGAGGAACTGAAAACCTGCACTTACTTAGTCAAACAGTCACCAAAGGAGTATCTTCCTTGACCTACTCAACCATTCTACTCGACGTCCTCCTCTGGATCTTTAACAGGTATATGATTTACCGGTCATCATTAACTCGACACTTGGTGTTAGGATATAAGACTATTTAGGTCTGATTTATGTAGGGCTGACTGGAAGGGATTGACCTGGGAGATTTCAACGGACGTTGGGGAGATTGTGACGGTACGTACTTCTCCTCGCACTCATTACCATTTCACTAACCTTCTCTTTATAGACTGACAACGTCTAAAATGTTTCGCAAATTGGGACAGACACACTGTATACTCTAGATAGTCCACTTCCCGGGACTTCGATTGCGAAAGACTTCAAGGTCCACTTAGACGAAGACAGTGTCTCTTCAGTTTACCATTATTTCCTTAAGTCCTAGGAATCTTGAGTATAAACTGATCCCTAATCTTTTCTGGAGTGAGTCCTCTCCTGTAAACCCTATCGGAACTTCCTCGTTCTCCGAAAGTTCTTCGTCT
Source organism: Capra ibex (assembly GCA_006410555.1). NCBI lineage: Eukaryota > Metazoa > Chordata > Mammalia > Artiodactyla > Bovidae > Capra > Capra ibex. Next base: position 683,489 of record SJYO01053324.1, read on the forward strand.
ACAAAGTCACTTTAATAACGTCTTCTTACCTTGTCAGAATTATTTATGGACTTTTAAAATTGTAAAATCATATAATTTATAGTAGACAACCTCTATAATCGTTATATCTAATGGTCGGGAATGAGACTACAAGATTAAGTCTAGACCTGACCTTGTATCTTGTACAAAGAAAGAAAAAAAAGAAAAATAAAAAATTAGTTTTTTATTCACGACATGTTATAACATAACTGAAGACGACATATTGACTTAGTCGGTATTCATACGTATACGGGGAGGGAGAATTAGGAGAGAGGGTGGGGTAGGGTGGGAAGATCCAACAGTGTTTCATGACACAACTCGGGGACACAATATGTCGTTGAAAGGTAAGTGATAGATAAAATGTATACTATTACTTATATAAAATCACGACAAGAGAAATAAACAGGGTAGGAGAGGTAGGGGATGACCCAGGTGTTCAGACATACAGACACAGAGATAGAGACGGGACGTTTATCCAAGTAGTCATGGTAAAAGATCTAAGGTATATATACGTAATTATATACTGTAAACAAAAAGAGAAAGACTGAATGAATTAAGACATATTGTCCGAGACTCAAATGGACGGAGTGATTTTGACTGAGTTCACTCAATTAAAAATACCGACTCATTATAAGGTAACATACGTACATGGTGCTGAAGAAATAGGTAAATAGACAGTCACCTGTAGATCAAATGAAGGTACAGAATCGATAACATTTATCTCGACGTCACTTGTAACCCTATGGACACAGAAAAAAAAGGTAATACGAGAAGAGTCCCATATACGGGTCATCACTCCAACGACCCATTATACGATCACAAAAAAATTTCCTCAGAGGGATGATCCTACACACAAAAATTATTCGTTGCTTTCCACCAAGACGACGTCCACTGACACGAGTCATAAAACTTTTATTTTACACTACTTTATTACTATAAAAACCGTTTCAGAGATTCAGACTGTACAAATACTCATCACTCCTAACACCAGTACTATCCGTTTAATCCCTAGATTGCATATTCTAACACACACACAACCAACGAATCAGCACAGGCTGAGAAACGTTGGGGTATCTGGCTTCGGGTGGTCCGGGGAGGCAAGTACCCTTAGAGGTCCGTTTGTGTGACCTCACCCAACGGTAAAGGGAAAGGTTTTCCTTGAGATCTTTCTTTCTTTCACTTTAGTGAGTCAGTACAGGCTGAGAAACGTAGGGGTACCTGACATCGGATGGTCCGAGGAGGCAGGCACCTTAAAAGGTTCGTTCTCATGACCTCACCCAACGGTAAAGGAAGAGGTTGCATATTCTAATCCAAATGAATTAATAAAGTTGTTTCGAAGACCGGTATATAAATCATCCGTCATCACTCATCATGACTCATCACTCTTCTTTTCGATACTGGTTGGATCTGTTGTATAATATTTCGTCTGTAATGAAACGGTTGGTTCCAGACAGATCAGTTTCGATACCAAAAAAGTCATCAGTACATGCATACACTCTCAACCTGATATTTCTTTCGACTCGCGGCTACTTAACCATGAAAACTTGACACCACAACGTCTTCTGAGACCTGACGTTCCTCTAGGTTGGTCAGGTAGGATTTCCTTTAGTTTGAAACTCATAAGTAACCTTCCTGACTACGACTTCGACTTCGAGGTTATGAAACAGGTTGACTACACTTCTTGACTGAGTAACCTTTTCTGGGACTATAACCCTTCCTAACTTCCGTCCTCCTCTTCCCTTGCTATCTTCTACTCTACTAACCTACCGTAGTGACTGAGCTCCCTGTACTCAAACTCATTCGAGACCCTCAACCCCTACCTGTCCGTTCGGGCCACACGACATGTCAGGTACCTAGTGTTTCAGCCTGCACTGATTCACTAACCTGACTCTGACTCACTCGTTGATAACTTCTAAGAACCCGTCCTAGTACCGTACTAACGTCGACATGAAATTAACTTGTCGAGACAGTCAATTTACCTAACACACTCAAACCCTTCTGGTTGTTGTTCCCCAGAACAATTGATTTTGAATAATTCTCTACTTCTTCAGGACAGTTTCTACACTATACATTTTGTCCACCCACTTTCCCTGTAATATTTTTCCTTTTTTTTATTAAAGTTCCCCTATCTTTCACAGTTCTCACAAGTACGAGGTCCCTCATTTTCTTTACATTTTTGACTTTTTCAAGTACACATACCTTAAAGTCCGGGTAAACCATAACTACCTTTATATAGACGAGTAAGTAGCAAATGAAAAAAGTCTCGAAACGTTAGGAGAAATACAAAACTATACATATGTAAGTATAATGATAATAACAACGAATTTCAAATCTTTAAGTCATAGATTTCACCCATTTTGTTTCGTGTGATAAAGATCTTTTACGAAAAAAATTATTAAACCCTCACTCCCCCAGTGAAACGTGAGTTTTCGTTTAACACAACAACTAGTGAAACGATAAAGTCGGGACGACGACGACGACGATTCAGCGAAGTCAGCATAGACTGAGACACGCTGGGGTATCTGCCGTCGGGTGGTCCGAGGGGATAGGGACCCTAAGAGGTCCCTTCTTGTGACCTCACCCAACGGTAAAGGAAGAGGTTACGTACTTTCACTCTTCACTTGTGTTATTTAAGGTCGGAGGTTTCGGTGTAATCGGAAAGAAGGTAATTTCATACGTAAGATGAGTATTTAAAGGGACGTCCCTGTCTCCTCATTTCGTCTCTAATACAAACATCTAAAAAAATCCACGAAATCCTTTTTGTTGTAAACACTTTAGAGGAATGTGTGTTTGGAAGGTACGTAAAACCTATTGGTGTCTTAACTCATGAAAGAATTGATCTGACCGAAATATTGAACTACTATTTGTACAAGAGTAGAAAGGAATTAAAAAAAAATTTGATAACTAATAAATTAAACTAAGAGTAATGAACGTATAACCCGAAGGGACCACCGAGTCGACCATTTCTTAGGTGGACGTTACGTTAGGGACCCAACCCTTCTAGGGGACCGCTTCCCTTGTCGATGGGTGAGGTCATAAGACCGGTACCTAACATATCGATTATATTAAGATGAATGGAAAGGTTTAGTACGAATCCTTAGAACTTATTTAATTATAATAAGATACACATGTAAACATTATAACAAAATGAATTTTTTTTTTTTTTAGAACGGTCTTTCTGACTATTTTTACGACGACCATTTTATGGATTGTCCCCTTTTTTATTCTCTCTCTTCTCTCTTGATTACCATAGTGTGTGGTACTAGTTGAAAACTTCGACTGGAACGTTCAATTACCAGAACTTATTATTATGACAGGAGTACCGATTTTAGGTTCCTACGTAAATTCATATATCCTTCCCTTTGGTTAATGGTATAAGTACATAATTCAAATAAAAATGGTTCGTACTAATAACCAATAAAGTAATTCTATGAAAAAGAAATAATGTTCGGAATCATAAATACTTCTTCACTTTTAGAAAATCTTAAAGGTGATCACAAACTTAGACTTTCTTTCTTATTATATATATGTGTGTGTATTTATAGATATATAAACACATACACATAGATACACACACATACATATGTATATATATACATATTTACATTTAGATATAGGACCGAATATAAGTATCTGAAATCATTTATTAAAGTTCATCCATGGATTAAGTATACATAAACAAACGAGTAAAACTGGTATTGGTTTTATATAAGTATATGTTTTCCACATGCATATAACTTAGAGGACTTTAGTGATCATTAAATTATTTAAAGTCAACTCCGTATTAGAAACCAACCTCAATACATAATTCCTCACGAAATATCCAGTACGGAAATAAAACAGAATGTCTAATCGTCCCCTCTCTCTTCTACTTGTCTGGTATTCGGTGCACTTTACACGTCGTCGTCCTTATAAATTTCCTCATCTCAACATGTCCCATCCCTCAATAACTGACTACTCCAGAGTCGATCCTAGGTCGGAAGGACAAGAGATCCCTAACACCTCTAAGGACCCCACGTCATGAAAACTCCCCAATATCAACTAAATGTTAGAATGTAGTAAAAGTCTACATGTCACATCACTAAGTTTTAAAAAATCTAATATGGGATCGATTTCAATAATATATTATAACCGGTGTAAGGGACACGACCTACAATGTAAGGACGTCAAAAAAACAAAACATGTGTCCAACATGGAGAATTAGGAGACAGAGTGGGGAGGAATGAAGACAGAGGGGTACTTTTAGATTTTGTTATTTATTTATATTGTTTTGTCTTTGTCTGAGCTCTATGTCATGTAACAACCAAGATTTTGTGTCTTTCAGGAAGGTCCCCTGAAACCGTCACAAAGGAACAGTACTGATCCCCCTTTCTCACAATCATTGTAGGTGACTGCCCTCCGGTCCCTAAAACGATTTCGAAGACACTACGTGTTTCTTTCTTCCTAAACTGAGCCCTATAGTCACCCCTCTCTAGGACAAGATTTCCCTTCATCGATAATCCCTCTCTGACTTCTACAACTAACACATCTGTCGTCGTTGTAAACTATATCGTTCAACAGATACTACCACTTTCCCCTTCATCTTTTTGTTCACTTCGTCAACCCCGGACTTTCTCCTATTTGACTTTCCTTCTTGACAGAGACACAATCTTCAAGAACATGTCGTCTAACCTACACCGATGGTAGTTCAAGTGTGACCCACCGTAATAGAAGAGAACAACTTCATCCTCCACTCTCGTAGTTAGAGTACCTTCTCTCTCCGGTCACGACCCGTCTGAAGACCTCTCACCATTTTCCACCCGTCTACTGACTCTCCACTGTGTTCAGGGTACCTCCGACATCCAGTACTCAACCGTAACCGACGTCGGGAGTGTCACGATACTAAAAGAGTCCGTTCGGAGTTCGTAAGTTGTGCCCTTCCCCCCTTCCGTGAGACGTCTGCACTTACCCCTAGGAATTCCGTCTACGGAGCACACTCTTACATACTCTCAAGTGTCGTGACCACCCCCGTCAACCTACCAATTCTGGGAACGGACCGACCATTTCCCCTCATATTCGGAAGTATAGTCGAGAAAGTTTTTACTACAGATATAAGGATCTACGAAAGGTAAAAATGAAGTCAGAGATAGTCACAACCCTAACGAAACGAAACGTCTAAAAGTCAAGTCAACACAGGTTGAGGTCGTGGGGTCCGCAGGGACAGGTAGTGGTTGAGGGCCTCAAATGGGTTTGTATACAAGTAACTCAGCCACTATGGTAAGTTGGTAGAGTCGGAGACAGTAGGGGAAGAGGAAGACGGGAGTTAGAAGGGATCGTAGCCCCAGAAAAGTTTACTCAGTCAAGAAGCGTAGTCCACCGGATTCATAACCTCAAAGTCGAGGTCGCAGTCAGGAAGGTTACTTGTGTGTCCTGACTAGAGGAAATCCTACCTGACCAACCTAGAGGAACGTCAGGTTCCCTGAGTTCTCGGAACGTCTAAAATTTGTGATCAAAATAGAAAGAGACATCAAATAAAACGGAAGCCTTCCGTGGGACTTCGGGGCCTGAGGTAAATAGACTACTTAACCTCACTGACTATTGTATAAATCAATCATTAACACCGGGTAAGGAAATCTGAGAAGAAAACAAAAAGGGGAGAACCGAAACTTTCTAGATGAAAGTACCGTAAAAATCTAGGTGGAGTTTTCGTCGACCATGAGAGAGATCCAAGGGTCTCTGAAGTCTGTCGTTTGAAACTGTTTCCAGGATGTTTCTTGAAATTTCGTTGTAAAGGAAACTAATGTAATCCCTGATACCGATCAATACATTACTAAGTCCCATCCTTAATCAGACGTAGAGAATTGAAGACCGTAGGACCTCGTAAATAGAAAAGTAAACTACGACGTATTTCGAAGAATCCTTTTAGATATCCGAAAAAAAGATTAAGACCTTTTACTCCACGAGTGTACACCGGACCACACATAAGTGTTTACGAGGACAATGTGTTTATGTTTTCTTCGTAAAAGAAGGTAGGCATCATAGACCTTAGTGATTACTTTTGTGAAAGTCCGTACACAGGTCTTGAACGTCACGAATCGTAATGTGGAACTATAAAACCATACTACGAGTTCCCGGTACCGACACCGAGTCAACTTTAACAATTATTTATTTTGTCATAAAAATCGAAGACTTCGATCCGGGTTGGAACACCCTCTAGGACTTTACCACAGGGAACTAACAAGAGTCGTGTCCGACCAGTCACGTCGAGACAACCTACCTTTCCCACCGATGATGCACGGAGCCAGACCGTTCTCCGGGACCCATAGACGTTTACACGAGATTCCTATCGTCCCCTGACGCGGGTAGTCGACAGTCCGTGTCGAAGACGAAGACGAGACTTGTTATCGGTACACGGTCCCGTGATTAATAACCAACTAAAAGGAAGATTTTATTCACAGGATTATTAAACAGTCTTTTGGTTGAATTTAATGATATTACAACGGACATTGTCAATAATTTTTTTTTTTTTTTGTTCGGAGTCATTCTTTACAAAGTCAAATAAAGACGGACGTCAGATATTGACCATTTATCACATTAATTTTAGAGCAAACGTCCAACAAAGGTTTTCCAATAAAGACACACCCTTTTGGGAAACAAAAGAAGGAATTATGGGACTCGACATTTAATTTCTTAATTATCGCAAAACCCACCCCCCCTCCCCCCTCAGTCAACCGTTTATTTCCAGGAGTGACAGACACGAGAAAACCTTATGGAGGGTAGAAAGACCCCGAGTCTCTTACATAAGAGATCTTTTCGTACGTATTAGACGTGGTTTTACTCGACCATGGTCCCCGACGGGTCCCTATGTTTAGTCCCTGAACTATAATCTTCTAATTAAGTTGACTTTAAGGTCTTATACACTCATCATAATAGATAAAAAAAGAAAATTGGTACTCTCCACTCTACCTATAAATACATCTATTTAGACTACGACAAACCTTTTACCCTTGTTTTCCTGACCGACCTCGTATTGTCTAAAGTTACTCCTACCCTGTCTTTTCCAGGGAGGGGGTGGAGAACAACCAGAAGATTTATACACTATACATACACAAAGTCAAGTGTCCGTCGTTCTTACTCTGTAAAGGAGGAGTCAAACCGTACGACAGCACCTTTACGACTATCCCAATAAACTGTCTCTACATCGTATAATTTTTTTTACATTTAATGTAATAACATAATATGGGAGAAGGTAAAACCTGAGTAAAATAATTTCAAGAAATTTCCAAATAAAAGTAGATGTTTGGTTCCTTAACATGGGATAAGAGAGAACGGTCCTAGGTTAATTACAGTTGAACTCAAAAGACACACCTGTCCCGGTCACGTACCGGGACCCACTAGTTGATAATAATAGTAACGAACGGCCATGTACTGAAGTGTCGGATCGTATCTCGGTCAACAGTAGAAAGGTAGAAAACATGGGGGTTTATCGAGTGACCCCTCTTAAACTCTTACCCGCCCACTGTCCGATGAGAAAAAGTCTTACGTCTCTAGTTAGCACCAACCGTTCTAATTCGAGGCACTCTGTAAAATACCTTCTTTGTGAAAGGGGTATAAGTTGAACGAACATACCCACAATTAAAGACAGAGAATAATTTTTTAAAAAATAAAATCTTTCTTACTAAATTATACATTTTATTTATGGTGAGAACGAACGATGTACACGAGTCAACCTTCCTATAGTCTACTCATAAAAATAATAGGATGTTTAACAATGACCAAGATTATCAATAGATTATAACTTACTCATACAAACCTTAAGACGTCTAGTAACGGTTCATTAAAAACCGAAACTCAGATGTCCCTTCACTTAAATTTTTTTTGATTACCTTCCTGTATCTAAGTATAGATTTAATAGGTATACTGACTTTATTAGCATGAAATAAATTTTACTTAGTTTATAGATGTTATACGATACGTAATATGTCTTACTTCGATATTGTATTCGGAAAAGTTGAATCTTATGGAACTAGAGATCGTCTCATAACCAAGTTTAAACTTATTACGACTTGAAAAATTTTCGTAAAATTTTTAGTCAAAGTCAGTTTGTCAAGACCACATATCCGTTCAGTTGAAAAAGTAGTGAAAAGAAAAATAAAAAATATAATAAATAGGTAATACACAGATGTACGAATAATTGTTTACAGTCATGGGGAATTATATTTTGTAACTCAACCTTCTTTTATAAAAATTTTTACTTTGAAATTTTACAAAGTAGAAACCCTTGTGAATTTTTAGTAACGTAGTAAATAAACCTTCCATCATAATTAATACCTGAAAGAAATCCTTTATGACAGTATAAACAATATTTTAAGAGATATGCAATATTAATTGTAGCGGAAACATTATTTTTACGTCCGTCGAGTAAAAGATGTGATAAGACAGGATCTGTCTCACGAAGACATTGTATGCTTCTGGTACATAGACATCTCTCCGATAAAACAGATATATTTGTTCCAAAGGAATACTATGACGAAGATTTAAAGAGGTCATTCCTCTCTTTTAGTAAAACGTCAGAGAAAATGGTGATTGACTTTCATACGAGTACACAAACGTGTATATGGGAGAGACACAAATCGTGGCCCCTTATAAAGTCGATAAATAAAGGTTTTGATGAAACGATTGAATGGTCATACTGTAACTATCTACTTTCTAACACCAGTGTAAATAAGGACCTTCTACATAGATAGGATGTTTTTTACTAGGTCTAGAAACGGTCAACACCATTGTAGTGTGAAACTAACCTTCTACTCTTAATATCGTCAAGTATGACCGAGTTTCGAATGCGAAACGATTTGTGAATATACTGTCGTCATCCAGAGGAACCCCTTGACCAAACGATGACCAGAGATTTGACTTCGGTCATGTGTATAGGGAGACGACGACGACGGTTCAGCGAAGTCAGCACAGGCTGACACGCTGGGACATCTACCGTCGGGCGGTCCGAGGGGGCAGGGACCCTAAGAGGTCCGTTCTTGTGACCTCACCCAACGGTAAAGGAAGAGGTTACGTACTTTCATTTTTCACTTTCACTTCAGCGAGTCAGTACAGGTTGAGAAGTGTTGGGGTACCTGACGTCGGATGGTCCGAGGAGGCAGGTACCCTAACAGGTCCGTTCTCATGACCTCACCCTACGGTAACGGAAGAGAGAGATCAAGGGGAATTATTATTTTGTTTTAACTGTATCAACTGAACGACCTTTAAAGAATCTCCCCTCCAATTTCTTAGACATAAGACCTTAAATCATTGTATTTTAACTCTTTCTTAATCTTCTTTTTTTACGGTTTCTACTACAACAAAAAAGTAAATAGGGAAAGAAACGGAGAAATTAATATAGAAACGTAAAAGAAAAAGTTTATTTGGTTAATGGAAAGGCCACACTAGGTCAAATGTACTATTCGTAGTCCAATCTTCCTTCTTATTTACTAATGAAAATTACTACTAGTCGTGTCGACTACACTACAATACTAATTACTCATTTACTCGTCACTTACTACATTTACTTAGACTAAAGTTTTGAATTGATACTTTTCTACGATTCCTACGATTCTACTATTCTCAAAGAAAAAAAATAATTTATATCCCAGACAGAATTTATTGGAACACTCATGTAATAGTAAATTTCCTTTCCACTTTTTTATTGGTTTATTTATGACACAAGAAGTGGATGTAGAAATGGTTACTCGTCTCCAACGCACTGAAACAGACAGTCATATTCCCGGAAATAGTGAGGTGACTTGTTTCTACCTAGGTGTCAGACACATAATACATGAATACACAAAACTTACGTATTCATCTACCATACACCTGGACCTCAGAACTTCACCTTTTACAATTCACTTATAGATTTATCACGACGACTATTGAAAAGTAATTCCTACGTACTCAGACTGTATTCCTTACCATTCTTACCGAGGTGACTAAGATAGACTCTCTCTAAGTCCTGGTGCCCATGAGGGAAAGATTTCAACACAAGGATTTCGTCACAAATGTCACAGAATAAGGTTTCACATACCAGTCAGAATGATTCTTACAGTCATCAAGTCTCTACAAAGTACCGGGATTGTGCCACTTACATCCCCTAACAAACAAAACCAGTAATATGGGGTACTGACATATAATTTATTACTCCTGTCATTACTCTGGTGTGTTGAAAATGTCGACATTTCGTTCACAAATACCGGGTCCATAATTGTATAAAACTTTGTCCTGTTTGCGCTTTGAATGAAATGATGAGATGTGACTGATTAAGTACACTTTGAAGTAGAGTTAACAATAAACCTTTTGTCAAATTTTCTGATTTTACCTGAAGTATAGAGCTAACAGAATTTAGTTTTTAATAAAAGACATTGTAAATTCATGTGAAAGTCATCAAAGTCAAACTATCGATAAGAAGAAGGAACAGGTGAAAGAAGTAACCGGAAACTCGTAAGTGATGATTCTTAAGGAATATACAAGAAAACAGGGTTCTCCTTTACCTTTTCCGTCCTAAACTCCTCATAGACTTCTCCTAAGAAAAAGTTCCACATTTAAAAGGTTAAAGAAGGAGAGATTTGAGAGGTGGGAGACTGGAGACGGAAGATAGGGATACAATTTTTCCTATTTTTAAAACGTTTACTCATTCACTATTAAAAGTCGAAATCGTTACCAGATCCATTAATCTGTGAGTACATATAAGGAGGATACTTATACTCCAAAAAAATACTATTACACAACTCTACATATTTTGTAAAATCTTTACATCTTAAAAAAATTAGGAAATTAAAATGTATATCCTTAAGTAGCACTAACACTCAAAATATACATCGTTACTTAATGTATATTCTTACTGTATACATATCCCTATATTGATATCCTTATTAGTGAATTCACAAAAATATTGTAATTTTTTAACCTTTGTTGGAGTCACAAATTGTCATTTATTTTTATATAAACATACGAAATATGATATTTTATGAGAAGGTAAATTTATACATACCCGTATTTATACAAGTGTTATATAAAATTCATTTTTCGTCTCATATTTTATTAACATGTCACATAATTAGAGAAAACATCTTTCATATTCTCTCGTCTGTATTGTTTTTAGAAGTAAGTAGTTTCCCTACTGGTGTCTTTTGTAATCTTTGGTAACCTTTTTTCGAAATTTTATGGAAGAAAATTAAATACAAAAGATTAAATGAATATAATTCTTAAATGTCAGTCTTGTTATTTCAGTTAAATAAATTTTTTCGTGTTTTTCACCGTCTTTTATCTTCTCGAGACACTATTGTTACTCCAATTTCCTATAAGTACTCACTCCACTCTAGGTAACATAATCTAAGTCATGAGCCAAGTATGGAACTCAGGACGTCATCCTACGTACTCAGACATTAAACCTAAACGACACAAAACGTTGGAATTCCGGACCATACCTAGGTAATGAGAGGGTGACACAGTGTCATCACGAAACGACACAGTCACATGTTATATACTCTACTTCAAACATAAAAAGTCAATTAAATAGTTCGAGATTCGTTTACATTAGTTTACTTTCGTCCCAAAAGTACAAATAATGTCATAATCGGTCGAATTCATGACTTTTACATGTCGGTTTCTAATCTCCCATATCATTGAACCCTTCGGGAGATAGTCAAGATTCATACATAACCTGTGAATGATACACGAACCACGCTGATCCTCAATTACTCTGAAGTCTCAACTGGTTTAGTGTCTACGAAAAGAGTCCTAAGTCAATTGCATGTCTCTCTCTTTATATATACATATTTTCTCGACATTATTTACTATCTGACGAATTTGAGTATCTCCTCTATATCTTCCATACTATTCTTTCAAATTTCCTATCACTTAGAATAGGTGTACCCTCCTAGTTTCTTCTGCAGTTCTATAAAATAATCTCTAACTTTTTACCTATTTAAGATATTCAAAAATTTACCTGCTCTTCCGTAAAATGCGTTCCCTTGTCGAACATGGTTCCGTAGTTCCGTCCTAAAATCCAAGAACGACCCGTTACCACCTTTGTATAAACCTTTTTATCCAACCGTTGTCGAGATTTTTAAGAATTTCCGGTTGTTTTTAAGACCAAATAAACGATTGTCCTTCAACAATTTCGAACAAACATATCAATAAAACTCACCTTTTTCCCGAAATCAGTATCTACATAAATTTTGAGTTTATTTTTCTTACTTTTCCTTTTCTTCCTAGTCGACACTACACTCTATAACTAAAGGTTCTTCTGTTTTCCCACTCCGAAGTCCCGACCCACAACCACCCTTACCCTCACGGTGTTTGTGTATACCTTTGAATCCTTCTCTTCATCCTGACCCTTGTGTCTGCTGCACCACACAAAAGTTGTATTACCTCTACAACGATCTATTAGAAAGGTTGTAGTCTTTATTCCTGGTGGACCGTGACTCCTCTTCAAGTTCACCCCCTATGAAAAAGTACTTTAGTTCAGAGAAGGACAGAAGAAAAGAAGGAAAGGAAAGAGGGAGAGGGGAAGGAAAGACAACGTATGTATAGTTAGAAATCAATGGAATTTATAACTATCAGCATATCTCCGTATCTGTAGAGATAGACCACCCTCTTATGACATCATCGGTAGAATCACCAGTCCCTAACCCTCAACTTTGGAATTATTTAACTACCAGATCTGCACGTATCTTATATAAGAACTCTACGGATCTTTTCCTTCTCTCCCTTACCCACAGTTCTTAAAAGAACAGAAAACGGTAGCACTTGTTTAATTTACATATACATCTTGTCATGTTTTCGTAAGATGGTATGATGTGAACCTCGAACACACTAAATAAATACTTAAAACACCGAAATTACAAACAGAAAACGGGTCCGAAGTATGACTTAGATAAGGACTAAAGTTGACCGATGAGTCAAGTCAAGTCAGCAAGTCAGCACAGGTCGAGAAACGTTGGGGTACTTGGTGTCGTACGGTCCGGAGGGACAGGTAGTGGTTAAGGACTTCAAATGGGTTTGGGTATAGGTGACTCAGTCACTACGGTAGGTTGGTAGAGCAGGAGACAGTAGGGGAAGAGGAGGACGGGAGTTAGAAAGGGTCGTAGTCCCAGAAAAGTTTACTCAGTCGAGAAGTGTAGTCCACCGGTTTAATAACCTCAAAGTCGAAGTTGTAGTCAGGATGGTTACTTGTGGGTCCTGACTAGAGGAAATCCTATGTGACCAACCTAGAGGAACGTCAGGTTCCCTGAGAGTTCTCAGAAGAGGTTGTGATGTCAACTTTTGTAGTTAAGAAACCACGAGTCGAAAGAAATATCAGGTTGAGAGTGTAGGTATGCACTGATGACCTTTTTGGTATCGGAACTGATCTGTCTGGAAACAACCGTTTCATTACAGAACCGAAAAATTATACGACAGATCCAACCAGTATTGAAAGGAAGGTTCTTTATTCACAGAAAATTAAAGTTCCGAAGTCAGTGGTAGATGTCACTAAAACTTCGGGGGGTTTTATTTCAGTCGGTGACAAAGGGGTAGATAAACGGTACTTCACTACCCTGGTCTACGGTACTAGAATCAAAAGACTTACAACTTGAAATTCGGTTGAAAAAGTGAGAGGAGAAAGTGAAAGTAGTTGTCCGAGAAATTAAGAAGAAGTGAAAGACGGTATTCTCACCACAGTAGACGTAAAGACTCCAATAACTATAAAGAGGGTCGTTAGAACTAAGGTCGAACACGAAGGAGGTCGGGTCGTAAAGAGTACTACATGAGACCGATGATCTTTGCTCCTTTTTTTTGTAGGTATCTGAAAGACTCACTTGAAAGAGTAAATAGTCCACTTTTTATTAACGACATTATTTCATGTTTCATGAGTGATTTAGGAACTCTTTTGTCGGTTATATGAAGAAGACCAATTGATTTTGTCTGAAATAAGCTTTTATACGTTATTTAACTCAATATGGTATAACAGACACATCGTAGAAACACTGAAAGGTAGAAGATTAAACCGTGTCATTTTTATAGTCCTGAAGTGTTAATCTAGTTTTCATGTACTGAGTGACATTTGGAGTCACTCGGAAGGAAGGAAAGAAAAAGGACAAAAGAGGGACGGAGAAAGAAAGAAAGATTTACATACATCATGAGATTTCGAAAGACAATAAGATATTTCATTCTGACTACCACATCAGAACGTCCTGAGACCTTATGGAACGTATATTCTATACATTTTATAAGTCAGGTCACGAACCTCAAAAAATCTTAGAACCGTGTTCTGCGGTCCGACTTACCAAAGATCTCGCCTACTAGAAGATGTATTTGGTCCTGAAGTACGAGGTAAAAGTGTACCTTATACTTGACCCAGTGGAGACTGTAGGGACCGGTCCCACCTGGAAGTCTCTGACAAAAACTCGGTAGACACTCTAAAAGAAAAATTATGTTGAGGTGATATAAAATCGAAAATTTATACTAAATTCCTCGTAATATGTAGTTTTACCCCATTTCTTTATTGATGAGAAGTCACTTGAGATTCGTGACCTGGTTTACAAAATATGTAGAATACACGTTAAAGAAGGTATCAGGACATTCTAATATGGTAACGAGAATAAAATATCTTATTATCTTTTGAAATATCATTATGTATGTAAATCTTTCTTTTTTTTTACTTTCACTTTCAGTGAGTCAGTACAGGTCGAGAAACACTGGGGTACCTGATATGTCAGGTAGACTAAGAGGTCCGTTCTTTTGACCACACCCATCACGGATAGGGAAGAGGTCCCCTAGAAGGGTTGGGTCCCTATCTTGGGTCCAGAGAACGTAAAGTAACTACTGAGTTTTTATCAGAGATTTCAGGTAGGACCGGTACCTACAGTCTGCACTGGGACAAGTCTAAGGAAAACTATTTTATCTACAAGGTCTCCAGGACGAAATACATCTTCTTGTAAACGATATCTTTGGTCAACTCGGACCACAGAACACGGTCCTAAGACCGAGAGATTCCTCAATGTGTAGTTGAGACCCTGGAGGGGAGAGAAGGGAACAGTACTCGGAGACGTGGACATAACGATACAACCGGCATAAAGGGTAGATGAGGTTACTCAGTGTTGTCTTTTAGGTAGTAGGTGTGTCTGAAACCGGTAAAACATACAAACCCAGTCACTACCATCTCACATAATACCGACCTGTCCTTACATTTGGGATACTCTTACCAAGAAGAGGCGAATTTAGAAGTCTGGACCGGTACCGAAAATTGTAGTAGGGTCTAAGTGGAGGACACGAAACGTAAAGAGTGAGTGCAGACCTAGAGGGAAGGACTCGAAGGAAAGTCTCGGGAGTCGGAATAAGAAGGTCTCTTTCTCTCTTGTCTCTACTCCAGTCGACTGTCAGAGTATTTAAGTTGTCTGTTGAAAATCCCTCCTTCACCTAAGGATCTCTGTGCTGACGGATAAATAAAAATGATTCGTAAAGGAGTAGGAGAGGGAGTCATAGTAAATTACTGTAATAATTGGAAGGGGAAAGTTCTAAAATTCATGTAATAATACTGTTTACGTGGAAATTTTTGTTTTGAAAAATTCTTTTACAATTAGTCGACTTTCTTTGTTTCGGTCAATCAATGTACGACAATCAAAACAAAGGGTACGCTGTCTGTATAAAGAAACTACAGACGTCTTCACCGAATAAGTAATCTTAATTTAATCTGTTTACCGTGGTAACCGAGTACAGAAGTAAAAACATCGTGCACCGGGAAACGTTCCCGGACGAAATCTTTACTAAGACAAACGGTTAGTTCAATGGTGTTTAGACTCAGTAAAAAAATTGGAAATTCTTAAAAAGCATTTAGGAAAGGAAGGTACCTACAACGATCGCCTAAATTTACCAAGAGGAGTCGATTATAGATCGAGACATATTGTATTGTATGACTTCCCTCCAAAACAGGAGTTATCACGTTAAACAAATCCTACCACTCTCCGTTAAACAACCAAAACCATCCTAGAGGACTTAAATTTGTGGAATTCACAAGAAACCCGAATAGTAGAACAGAAGTCTTTCGGATTGTTGACATCTGGACTATATCGTAGTTTATAATGCTATTAACGTAATTCCCGTGGTACGTAACGAACATGATATTTTTCGTTAGATTGGAGAACCTTCTTTTTTTAGTCGTCGGACACCGAGTAGAACTCGACGCATCCTTCATTTTTGGATGACCTTAGGACCTCGAGGACAGACAAGACACTTACGTAGGGCCCTTACATCAGAAACTTGTTGTGCACCCGTACCGTCTGTACAAGATCTTATAGGTGGTACGGAGACAAGACTGAGTATACGTACAAACCGAACAGACAAAAGGTAAATCTTTTATTTGAAAGACCCAAATTGTCATGAAACTGGAGACGAACCGTAATCAAATTATTTTCCAGTATGAGGAGTGAACAGTCTTGGTAGAACTCGTCTGTATGTGTCACGACCGTCGAGATTCACCTATCGGTACCGTCAATCGATGTTTTACCTTCTCACGGAGAGACTTATAGTCTTTGACATTTTAAATTGAAGAAAGAGTGATAGAAAATGTCTGAAGGGACCACCGAGTCTGCCATTTTGCAGACAGATGTTACGCCCTCTGGACCCAAGTTAGGGACCCAACCCTTCTAGGGGACCTCTTCCTTTACCGTTGGGTGAGGTCATGATAACGGACCTTTTCGAGTACCTGTCTCCTCGGACCATCCGATCTCAGGTACCCCAGCGTTTCTCAGCCTGTGCTGACTCGCTGAAAGGAAAGTGACAGAAATGTGAGGACTATAAAGAGAAAAAGAATTTGGTTGATGTCGTAAACACCACCATAAAGTATCCTATTAGTAGGCCTGAAAGTAACGAGTCTGGACTCCGATTGGATAACGCATTGAAACGTCACCTTAAGAAACAAAACAAGAAAATGAACCCAAGAAAAAGAAAGAAGGGTGGAAGCCTCGTAAATTCAGACTCGTACTGAATTTAAACTCATATAGGTGCTGTTTTGTTCGGTCTTCTACGTAAATCAAAGAAGATAATTCGTCTCTATGTCTCTTCCCCCTCATCCGTGAAGCACAACAGTCTAAGGAGACCCTTATTTCTAAAAATGAACGGAGGTTACAAACGACCTCAATTGAAATGAGAAGAAAGAAAGAGTAGAGAATGGAAAACCGGTAGACGGATCGTAACTGTTACAATGACAGTATCCGACTGGTTGGTTCTAACAATCGTAGGATCCTACGATGTCTGTACGAATGACTTTCCTGAATGATATAATAGATCTTAGAATTGAAACATAGTATCTCATTACCAAAAATAGGTAAGACACCAAACCTAAACCACCTGTTTACATCTTTTTAACTGTAGTCTAGGGTAATCTTTCACTACTAAAAGAACAGATACTTTTGATTATAAAGATATAAATCTTTTTTTTACTTTATTTTTAATACACACGTTTATGAACTATACGGAAAAATTTTTGTGTCACAAAAGTTGAAGTAAAGAACACAAACAAAAATTTCTCATTTAAATTCCCGACAAAAAACTTCTTACGACTCAGTGATGTCACCATCCATCACCCTATATCTTTTTGTCAGGGTCTAAACTTTGTATAAGACAGGGGGGGGGTTTTTTTTTACAAGTGTTGAGTAATCCAATTGAGATGACTGAAGTAGAAAACTTTATTTTAAGAATGTCGTAGATGAATCATGGAACATTACTGGATATACCCTTTTCTTACATTTTTTCTCATCAATATACATATACATATTGACTTAGTGTAACGATATGGGGATTTTGATCATGTCGTAATATTTAGTTGATACGAGGTTATTTTTAAATTTTTTCAATAGTCAATTCAAATTTTCATTTATTTTACGAATGTCATCGTAGGTAACTAATATAGAAACCATCTAAGAATTCGAACAGTTACAAACGGACTCTTGACATTCCATACTGGTCTTTTACTTTTTGTGTAGACTTGTAAGAAAAACTCTTCTACCATTGAACGGAGGAAACGAAAGGTAAATCTTTATTCTGAATATTCAAAATATCATTAAACCGAGTCATAGATCCTTCGTGAAACGACTTATCAAACAACAACAATAAATCAGCGATTACAGACTGAGAACACTCGGTTACCTGACATCGGGAGGTCCGAGGAGACAGGTACCCCCAACAGGTCCGTTCTTATGACCTCACCCAACAGTAAAGGGAGAGGTCTCCTAGAAGGGATGGGTCCCTAGTTTGGGTGTAGAGGACGTGACCGTCCGTCTCATAATGGAGAAACGTCTAAAAGTATTAGAGGTTTAATCTTATGTTTGATCCTATGATAGGGAAAATTTTTTTTTAGTGTCACGTCCTTTTTACCGTAGGCTGGAAGAAAAAAGTAAGTTACAGACTAATCGTATTATATATGTTGTGACATATGTTGTCGGGAGACGGGTCAGGTATGTAAGAACGTTCTTTAAAGTCGAATTTACCCTCTGACGCAATAATTTTAACCAAAGGGTTAAAAATTCGATACCTCAAACTTTTTATTTTCATGGATTTTTACTATGACAAAATAGTGAATTATCTCGTTACGTTATAAAAAAAAAGTCCCTTTTGAGGGATCCTTAAAGTTAAGGCATTAATATTAAAGGTATAATCTACGACTGTTCGTACACCAATAATAGGTAAATGTAACAAACCTTGTCGTCTTACTTTTGTAATTTCAAATCATAGAAAAAACAAGCACTGTCTGTCAACTGTAGTCATATGACATAAAAAACAAGGAGAGTGACAATCAGTCAAACTTTAGTGAAATTTGTAATGAGCGTCAAGACCATTAGTAGATCAAACACAACGATGGGACTCTACGAGGACCTACACTATAGATCGTCGTAACAGTCTCAAACGAAAGTAAGGATCCCAAAGACTTGTTTACCCCCGGACCCAAAGTGGTCGCGATGATAGTTCAACTTAAACGACTACTTCACTCCTAAGTACAAGGAAATAGTCGTAAAGTTTATGTGATGAGGGGAGTGAAGAGGTAAGACACGGAGTAACACCTTCAATTACGGAATTTGGGCTTTCCGTAGAGACGTTTTAATAAAGTGTGAAGTATAAGAATATCAATTCTTTCTCCTTCCAAAACGTAGAATTTTACTACGTACACACGCACACACACACATACACACACACGCACGATCCAATGAAGTCAACACAGACTGAGACACTTGACATCGGGTCACCTCGACTCTCCCGTCAGACCGAAGGGACTGAGTCCTTTTGACTCTACTCCCAGTCCTGTGAGTAGCAACCCGGTCGTCCTCGTAGTGTACCCTTTGTGCTTTTGTTCCGTCTCTTTTATCACCACTACTCGTTTATCACTACTTGAAACGAGAAGAAAGAATTTTAGATTCCTCTCAAAAGTTTTATTCGTAATCGATACCAATGGATTTTGGAATAGAGCCACTGTATGTCCACTTGATGCCGTTCTCTCTTCTCTTTTAAGAAAAGAAACTAGCATCCCTATTCTTTTATCTTTTATTTTATCACTCCAATTTACAAAAACTCAATTTTTTTACAGGTTGATATTGTATTAACATTTTTGAGTTCCTACGTTCTTTTTACACTTCTCCTCCTTTTTCTTAATCTTGTGGAAGAGGGGTGGGTGGTAACAATTATAAAATCGTATAAAACACGACAGAGAAAACCCCATGCAAAAAGAAGTGGACGATAGGGAGTACATATTAAAACATACTACGAGAAGACCGAATGGTAGCTTAGTATTCATAAAGAGTACCGTATAAAAATATTTATATTACAAATGATAAACTACTAATACGGAATCGACTAGAGTGATACCTAAGGATATTTATGGGTTTAACTGTACACACATAAATATTAGAAACATTTATTCTCTATACCACTTATAAAACAGGTATTCGTAAATAGATGTAAAATATATTAAGAGTAAATTACTTAAAGATCTGGACCTTTATATTCTACCTATTGTTCGTCTAAAATTCTTCCTTTCATTTATAATCCTTGTAAATTTCCTCTACCTCCCGTAAAGTTTTTGGAGGGTGAAAATCGGAAAACAGGATTTCAGAACTTCACATGTAAAAAGAAATGTCTTTAATAAAAGGAACGATACTGAAACCTCTGAAGAACTGAGTAGAAAAATACGTTTAATACCTCAATTCAAAGTTCATTCTGTCGTGCGTTATAGACCCAATCTCAGCGACATGGTAAAAGAAGATAAAGACAAAGAACGATTTGGAAGATTGAGTCCCGACATAAAGGTCAGAGAAATTTTAAAGGATCTTAAAGAGAATTTACAGTGAATAAAATTATCGAATCGTCACCGTAACGACGAAAGACCGTCGCAGGACTATCGTCGTAGTTTCGTTTCTCGATTTTAAAATGAGTGAAACTAACTACTCGAGTAAAACAATGTCTCCTGTTTAACCTAAAAAAATTATGACCATTATTTTTAATTACACGCTACAACGAAAAGTTTACAATAACCTAGAGACGGAATTATACCCAAAGTCGTAATTTTCACGATTGTCTATTGAACTGGTCTTTCAATGGAGGAAGGGGAAAATAGATGGGAGTTTAATTTTCCACGAAAGGATTAAAAAAGTAGGGTCATATAAACACACACATAATATAGACATAACTGACTTTATCCTAACTCCCGACACCTCTCTCGTCACGCCACTCTATTATTAGACACAAAGTTAAAAGGTAGATTAATATTACAGAAAGAAAAAATAAAATCGTGGAGGTTCTAAATGCGCTTGAGGACAACTGGTCTGTCCCCAGAGACCGCCTCAGCGGAGGAAGTAAACGGTTCGATGTCCTCTGGGTTCTGGATTTTAACAGACCTTGTTTTTTCCTTTCTTTCAGTCGTTAGTCTCTAAACTCCATAATCCAGGTAACAAGACAAAGAGACCCCCTTCTTCCATAGACAACCTCAAAACCAGACATACAATGAACAAAATGAGACTATGTCTACTAGTGACTCTGCACAGTAAGAAATACAACAAACCCTACCTTTTCAAGTGAGAATCACCGAGACTGAAAATTTTTCTCTTAAACTACCAAGTATTCCGACAATAGGAGGAACATAGTCCCGAGTTTATCACAGCAATTGTAGGTAGACATTGGAGTAAAAGTCTGACGAAGGGGAATTCTACCGTTCTACGTCAGAGGGTAGGAGGGTGTAGATTCTGATCTCCTACTCACTCTTGAAGGAGACGATAACCTGGAAAGACTCAATGTACAAGTAAGGTCTTGGTTAGAAACACTTGTCGACCTACCATGTCCGACTGATTCAATTAGTCTTATATGGACTCAATGACCCTTACTTGAGTCAAGGTAAGTTGGGACACCAAGCTTTACTTCCTCGTCACAAAAGGATTTCCCTTAAGTTCAAGGACATCAGATCTTCCTCTTACCTATGGTCCGTCGTTCAAATCAATTGGTGATATGAAGTGTGGACACAAAATTTTCATCGTACCTGATCTTACTCTTGAAAACGAGGTCACGCAAACACATTTCTTGACGAGACCTTCTTTGTATGAGTTTGTCCAACTATCAACTATTTGGAGAACTTATTTAGTTAACGTAATGAGTTCTTTCGAGTCACGTGACTTCTACCATTTTGTATGTAGTCTATAACAAAGACGTCCCATAAAACTTCTTCGGAATACTATATATTTAAATGAGTAAGACCTCTACATTTTATCCACTATTCGACGTGTCTTCTCTTAATCTTCTTCGTATGTTGTAGTACGGACATTAAATATCTGACCAAGAATATCCCATGACCTTGGAGGTCGATTATGAATTATATTGTAAGTCAAGGAGGATGTACTCAAAGACCAGATGAAGTATCGGATTAAATGTAAAACCGTTTAATTTCAATAAGGGTCAATTTTCTTTATATCGTCGATGTTTTGAGTCTTGTAACTCTAAAATGAGTAAAAAGTTGTCAAGAGTGTCTCTTTATTTACCTGGTTTACGTATTTCCCGGATTAATTAATGTGGTCATTTTAACTTTAGACCTGACGTTAAATATTTACTATTAAATTTTAACACAAACTTCTAGTTATAAATATTACTAAATTTGTATTTTCTTATAGAATTAGAAATTCTTTGTAAAGGATGTAGTATATCTTTTTCTACACATACATACATTGGGGACCATGTGTATCTGAAAAATCAAATTTAATTTAACTTGAAAAAACAGTTTCTCTTAAAACTGTAGTCCGAACGATCATTAGTACTGAAGAACTGTTTGAGAACATTGTTTCTAATTTAATATTGTCATTTGTAAAGTTACGTGCCTAAGACGAGTCATGTATTCAGGATTACTCGTAGTATATCTGTGTAGGTCTTTTTTAATTAGCAAAATTGTGTTTCGTCTATACAGCTTATTATAGCTCAGAACCCGACACTTAGAAATCACAGACATTGTCATATAACAGAAAAAACCAAAGTGACCAAAGATTTCGGACACTCTCACACTCACGCCAACTAAAACAATGTGGAAGACAGAGGTGACCGTTCATATCGTAGACCGGATCTCTACGATATTAGTTATGGTCCACAATTTATCCTAAAAGTTTAACCTTTAATGTTGTAATCGTGGATTACCCCACGATTATACCCCGTATGTCAAGCAAACAACTTGACAGGTCCGGATTCGGATCCTTTATCAAGACTTTATATTAATATGTTACTGTCCATTGTTACTTAGTTTTCAATAATTCTCTAATCTATGACTCAAGAGTAGTGTTCTTCTTTTTTTTAATAAAAGAATATAGATATACTCTACTACCTACAATTGATTTGAATAACATCATTAGTATAGTGGTATATACATTTAGTTTGAAAGTAAGATATGTGGAATTTGGAATACGTCACTACATACAGTCTATAAAGAGTCATTCTGGTTTTTTTATTTTTAGTTTTAATCATAATTTTTACAAATTTGGGAAGAGATGTAATTCGGTGTCCTTAAGAGAGTGATGTGTGTACGCGCGCGCACGCGCGTGTGTGTGTGCATATATAATTTAATACCGTACAAACTGTTTAAGTCAGAGTTTCATTGAAATTTTGAAATAAGAGGGTTCTACGTATCATCTAAGGAAGATTTTACACACTATAAAAATTATCTCAACTTTGATTTAAGACCATGAAACTCTTCACCCTGTAAACCGATAGAGACACTTAAATCTTGTATTTACCTTACACTTTTCCTGAACTTTACCTATATAAAATTTTTGAAAGTTAGGGAAAAAGGGGTATACAACTGTGAATATGTGTTTTAGACCCTAACTCGTAGAACATTTATATAAATGTTCCGTAAGAAATAAGTGTCAAAAAATTCGTGTACCTACATAATAAGTATCCCTTTACCTTTTTTTTTAGGTCTTAGAGTCACTTGTCTAATTTATTTTTTTGGGTAGTATCAATCTCTTTTCATATCCTGATGCCAAAACACATGTATAAATAGTCATAGAAGTATAATAGTATAGTAATAGTTATAGTAGTAGTATAGGAGTTATAGTTACAGTAGTAGTAAAAATTTTTCATGATAAACTTAAACCACTGTTTATGGATTCTAATGAATTGACAAAGTCTCATGTCAGGTATTACTATCACTTAAGTCCGAATGACAAATCTTGTAATTAAAAGACGGACGACTTCGTTCGGAGGTAAAATGTCGTTCTTACGGGATTTTTACGTCTTTTACGATTCGATCTTGTTTATGACCTTACTAAATAACGTTTCAATTACGTACAGTAGTCAGAGAACCCGACACTTTCTGTAGAGTAACCGACGGATTCATGATCTAAATACGTCAAAGAGAAGTACCAAGCGAGTAGATATGACAAATCCTACTCTGTAAAATTTCGTCTTATCGATAGTCACCACCGTACGTAATAGAGAAGTGGAATGCAAAGTCAATGACTTACCCAGGTGTACACGTAAACATGATAGTTTCTGTCTTATTAAATTCTTCAAATGGGTAGTGTCGTCGTGCAAAGAACGTTTTAATTACGGTCCTAGTGTTACGGGATGTTACGGGTGTATGACCGTATAAAAGTACTCATTTGGGACCTACCTAAAAACATCACTGTTCTTTAGATGTAAAAAACGTATACATCAAAGTACAGAAAGGTAACAAGTCATATCCTGAGTAATGTAATCTCGTCAATAAGACAAAGTAGTGACATAGTTTTACATCAGTGTTTTACGAAGGCTCAAATGACACTCGGATTACCGACCGGGTGGCGACGTAATCCTCCAAATTGACTCTGCGTCTACTATCATTGTTGTGGACACTGTCGATAACAAAGGAGATTATCCATTATCTCAAACTGCTACCTAGACCTAGTCAAGAGTCTTATGTCGGGAATGCCTGAGGTGCCCTGCTCCGGTAAATACTTACACACCGGAGCTTATTGCACCCTCTTTAGTCACACAGGTGGTCTGAGTGTCAAAATGCACCATTCATAATTTCATGTTTCGACGACGAAAACAGTGACAACTTTAAGACTTGGGGTTCATAAGAAAGTATCCTAGTAACTTTTCTGATCGTAACAGTACAGTGAATTAACCTTTTACATACCTTCAGTTTATGAACAATCCCAGTTTGAAATTTATCTGTCACCCACGAAAGAGAGTATTCTGAATTTTTGACGATCAGTCCCTCTCCTTTTTTTTTTTTTCTCTTCATGACTAAAGTTTACAGTCTATGGTAAAACTAAAAACCATTTCTTAGAGCTTTCGTTCGTCCAATACAATGAGAAAACGGACAATTGAAGTGAGGACACACCTAAAAAGTATATAACCAGTCGTTGATGAAAACCTATAATGGTTTTGACTGTAACTACGAATATTTTAATTTCCCTATAGAAGATGGATTTCTACTAACTATAATAACTCTTCTTAGTACTTACTGTTTATATGGAAAGAATACAGTTTTTTGATCAAAAGAAGGACTAACATATAAAGAACTTGATTATAGACAACCACGTTTCCCTAACCTTTGTCACATATATGGAAGACACAAAGGCCGATACACCGAATACGTCAAACAGGTTTCGTACCCTACTAAACGGTCGAGAAATCAAGTCACACAGACGAAAGTTCTGAAGGAAATCTTACCGTCACCTTTTCTTCTTTCTGATCACTACTTATTATAAGATAACATATTTTGTGTATATTAAACCAGAAGACTCATCTCTATTCCTGTATCGAATTAACCCAAAGTCGGTATCAACTATAAAGATCTACTTGAGGTGACACGGAAACAAAGAAGGAAAGAGTATGTTTGGACGTAAACAAGTAAACGAAGGAAACATAACGAAAGTTTAAGTGAAACGCACTGAGGTGTTAAATCCTCTTATCGGAAGTCTACTCTTAATCTCTCTGCTCTGGTATTAATTTATTAGAATCTCTTTGTATATATCTAATTCTTGTAAAGAGGAGGTAAGACAAAGGGGGTCGAAACTCTCTATATAGAAGAAACATACAAATTATTTTGGTTTTTGTAAAGAAAATTCTAGATGAATCATGGTCTTAATTAGTTAGACCCTTCGGATCTTTTCTTCTAAATACACATGTAGGATTTTACACAAAATTCATTATCCTTGTAGAATGATTCAGAATCCCCTTTATAACTAGTCCATCTATTTCTAGAAACTTGAAACATATTGTCCTACGACGAATTTTTGTTCGTTCAGTCCACACTCCATGTAAAGAACAGTAATACTATTCGACACAAGTTATATCTTACAAGAGACAGGGAGACATTTGTGTGTCTCGTCTAAGTACAGTTACATACCGTTTTGGTTATGTCATAACATTTCACTTTATATCTTTTTATTTATTTATTTTATTTACAAACTTTTATTTTAATTTACGTACCAATCCGAATATTTGTTCTTTCCATAAAGGTCCATGACTTTTGTTTCTCTCTTGGAGGTTTATTTTCCGTCAAACATTAGAATGTTTGGTTCTATTATCGCTTTACCTGATATACTATGTCCCGACCACTAAATTGAGAGGTCTTACTGTGTCGAGATATAATTTATCCTACCACCCTTCTTCTCGATCTAGTCGAAAGACACATTCTATTCTTAAGATCGTGATAAAGACATCATGTTATGAATCTTGAGTCTTCGATTACTTTTTCGACCAATCTTTCTCACTTAGGGTACCTCACACCGCGTACGTCGGTACATTCCTAGGTGGGTCAATTTCTGCGGAGGTGTCAGGTCCTGCATGTTGGGGTCTATTCCAGTAAATAAGTGTCTGCCCGAGTAACCATAAGTAAGATTATTTTGTACTTACGGTCAAAGTTGTGTGCTCTCGGTCCTTCGGGTCAACAACTCTCATCTTCAATATCAGACACTTCACATCTATTAACTCAAGATACTTACCCAAGATTTTCTTTACTCAAAACTTATAAACGTTCCCATTTCTTTTCTCATTTTAGACAATCCATTTTATTCTGTAATCCCCTTTTTCTCGTCAATCCTCTTCGATCTAAAACCTCAACTTAGAACTTCTGATACAAATATACATGATATTATACATGACTATACGTATACACGAGTAAGAACACATACAAGTGTATTTGAATCTACTTTCCAGGCTTCTGACAACTCATTAAACCCTCCTTATAAGTGTACCCTTCGTTTTGGTCTAACTAAAGAACCAGAAATTTTTAAAATTAGAAGAGAATGCACCAAATATTGATCACGATAGTACATCTTTTACATAATGCTTCTACGTTAGTTCATTTCAAATAATCTTTGAAAAAACCTACAAAAGTGGAAGACTCAAAGGACTTGTTTGGGGAATTCTCCTTCGTTACTCTCAACAAACCAAACTGAATTAGAAATACACAAACTACTTTTGTAATTATTCTTTAGTCTCCTTTGTTAGTGAACTGTATCTGGACGTGCACCTAAATATAACAGGAAGGGAGGTCGACTAACCCCAGGAGGGTAGAGTAGACGAAAATAGGTCGATCGAGGGGCACTTCGTTTATGTAAACTCTAAAATTAAACTAGAATCGAAAGATACACTTATAGACAGTATATATTCATGTAAACATACTTTTAAATACTGAGATCATTTCATGAATTTGGAATAAAAAATTTCTAATAAAAATCGTTAAACCTTTGCAAAGTACTCTTTTTGAGTTTCTATAAAACCTATTACTTTTTCATCAGATTTGTATTGGAATTTTATCTTATAAAAGTACATAGGAATGTCCTACTTTATTCACCCGAACCCTTCATGGAAACAAAGAATTCTCAACGGAGAAACAAATTTTAAAGATTTATTGATAACCATTAGAATAATCATTATCAGAAATTTTTATAAGGTCAACCATTTGACGTAAAGATCTGATACTTACAACATTTGTCAATTGATCTACTTGTACTCCTCGAAATGGGATATCAACTACCCGTGATACGGGTAAAATTCAAGTGAAAGGGAACTTTTAGTGCAACCGTCTATGGGTTCGAGAGACGAGACGTCACCCACCTTTGACGAAACGTGAAAAATAGGTAACGGGGAACAGAATACGGGTAAAACAGGTGTACCCAGTAAATGAAAAATGGGTGAAACGACTATCACGGTTTTTACACGGTCGACAGCACTACCCAAAACAGATTCACCTGACCTACCTCTTGTGATTAAATAAAGTGTGTCCGGTGATCTCCTGGACTAATTAACCTCTAAATCAGTAGACTGGACACGCTGATTACGTCTTCTGTGACTTTATTATGAGACTGGTGAGTACACATAGCTTCCCTCATAAAGTCCCTTTTGAACGGGACACATCGAGTAAAGTTTAATGGGAGTACGACTTTTTGACAAAAGTATTCCTTCCTATTGAAGTTTGAGCCCGTCTTGTACGGGGGGACCTTACTCTACAAACTCGTTGATGGTAAATATACTCATCTGACGTCAAGTATCTTCTTTATGACTTACACCATAAATATCTGAGGTCCAGCAAATAATTAAATAAAACCAACAGAACGGACACCTATGTATCCGTTTATGGTAGAGGGATCAAGATATCGTGAAGTCCCCAGACTCGTATCGACAGCATGTACAAAGATAGGATACGTCTTGAAATTCACCTCCGGAGTGTAGAGTGACTCTCCAATAATTCCCGACTCGGAACGGATTACACCCTAAGATGACTCCTGAAACCTAAACTATAATCTGAAGGTCACTTCCCGTTTCATATCCTGGTCTCTTCCACAAAATTCTTCTCCCTAATAGTAGGTCTACCTTAACCAAGAAAGACTTAGAAACCAAGTGCCCGGTAGTAAAGAAGGACTGGTTTCTATAGTTCCCCTTTCGGACTTTTAAACTCATTACTATAGGTCTCTACTTTTACAAGAAAGTCTATGTAGAATAGTGGGTGACCAGTCCCTTTTACTCAATAGTGGTAGGCATCTGAAAAGAAAGGACATTCTTAGGTCCTAGTATACGGACAAAATCCGTTCATCTTTCTGTAGTTCTTAGGAAAAAAAAAGAATGAGTGTATCGAGGGGAAGAGATTCTCTTTCAAGATCTTTTTAAATCAGTCGAGAGACACTGATTTATAGTACAACCATTAAATCTAAAAATTTTTACATCATTAGTCTTTTACCTGTAAAACAGTAGGTTTTGAAGTACATGACATAGTAAAAAGATTTAAATCACCTAATGAAAGACTCTGAACGGGTAAAACTTTATCATGACGAGGAGTTTGGAGGTGGTCGTGATGGTATTGGTTTGTCGTGGACACACACGAGTCAGTACGGGTCGAGACGCTGGGGGACCAGACACCGGACGGTCCGAAGAGACGGGTACCCTAAAGGGTCCGTTCTTAAGACCTCACCCAACGGTAAAGGGTGAGGTCCCATAGAAGGGTTGGGTTCCTAGCTTGGACTCAGAGAACGAAGAGGACGTAACCGTCCACCTAAGAAATGGGGACGTGGCGGACCCTTCGGGGTGTTGTTTTGTCCCGTACTATATGTTCTAACGATGATGATCGAATAAGACTCTAGTGTGTGATTCATTTTAATAACAGATGTTTTTCAATCGACTGTTTTATACTCTGTTAACTCAACGAATCAAAATGTCTGTATAAAATCCTTAACTGTGAATGTAAACTCCTAGATGAGGCGTAATCACGTAGTATCAAATACTTACTAGTGGTAGTTCCGTATTCTATTATGGGTTTCAGGGGTTCAAGTCCAGAGTTTATTAAACTCCGGGTTGAGGCCGATCAGGGGCTTAAAGACACTGTAGAACTCGTTTGAATAATTGGAAGGACATGAACACGATTAAATAAATAGAACTACAGTACACGTACCCCTTCCGTAACTTGACCACTAGAGAGTCTAGAGACGAGAGACCGAAAGATACAAAGTCACTGTAGGGAAAAAGTCGTTCAGTCAAGAACGTTCTACTGTTTTTATACGACGGACTTCCACTGACAATGATTATATCATTTTGTGTGTCGATCGTAAACCCACTCTGTCTTTTCCGTAAAGTAACCCTTTACCTCTCTTTACAAACGTATTATACAGACAAAGTTTTTTACATTCGGTAATATCGTCAATCTTTTTTTTTTTTTGTCGAAATGGTAGAAAGTCCCTCTTCCGTCAGTTGAGAGAGACGGTAACAATATGATGGGACACTAGTCTTAATCGTACAAGTAATGTCAAAGTAAAATAATTACGGAGAAAAACTTCTACTTGTGTCAACAGGGGCGACACTTTTACCATGAAACGGCAAATACAATATTTCACCAGAGCCGACCCCTAGGTCCGATCCTTGCAATTTCTTGTTTCGTGTCGACGAACTGACAGTGTGTTTTTCCAAAAATACTTTCTGACTTCGATTTCCTTCCTACCGGTTGTGTCTTGTTTGCACGACTGTTAATACCAAGGTTCACTTCTAATAAACCTTTCCAAATATTTTATCAGAACACGAACCTTATTCAACTATATTGTAATATTTCGGAAGGACTGATGACGTAAAGGACCGACTTTTCTCCACGTCTTGGTATATTCATTTGTCTTTGCAAACTGAAAGTCCTCATGAATGTTTATTAACAAGAGATGTATAGTCGTACATAGTCACAACTCCTCCCGTCCTCGGGTGTACGTGCCAAGGCACCTCTAAGATCCTGGCTCTCTGTGATTTGGACTATTATAGGACCTCTTTCACGCACACACTCGACTTCTACTTCTGTGAGTACAAAGGGACACTAGTCAGAAAATACCTAGAAGGACAGCCTCTACGTATAACGAAATAAAATTAGTAATAGTAAACAAAAAGGGACAACCCCTTTCTCTCTCTTACCCACGTGAACATTCAACAACGGAAATACACTCTCGTGCAAATATGAAAACCGAAGTATAATATAGTAAATTCTATTAAATTTTTACTTATAACGCAGTATACTTGTAAATGACAACTACCCAACCAACTACCTCTAAACCTTTACAGTTCAACCTTCCCTCAAACCACTTGGTTTCTCTTAGTGAATGCAAACTACCTTATTTAGTTACAGATCTTTCAAACTTTACTAAAAAAAGAACCAGTCTGTCGATTCTAAAGGAAAACGAAAATGGGTCAGTCTTTATTAGGGACGAAATAATACAACACTGTTACATAAGGTCGGGAAGTCTATAGGGGAAAACTCTATATTCTTCTGTTAAGTGTAACAGGTCCTTCTTGACACAAGAAGGTCGAATGGTCAGTGTCTGTTCGTCTATATTTACGTTTATCACGATTTGTAAGAGACCTACACACTTCACCCCTTTGAGGTGAAACTACTACATAATACCCCTCCTCCAGAGACTCAACCCCGAACTTTGGATACATCCTAAAATAGTCCGTCTCGATCATACTCTCCGAAAATCCCTATTTCAAAGTACTCGTACGAACGTATGTATTCTTTAACGATTTATAAACTACCACCAACACCCACCATATAATCCCAAGAGGTCTCTTTGTCTTGGTTACAATTCACATACGTATAAACATGAATAAAACAAATATATACATTTCTCTAAATAATATAACGTAACCGAGTATGATAATTCCTCCGACCTCTTCCTTTACGTTTGGGTGAATTCATAAGAACGGACTTCTTAGGGTGTCTTATCGGACCGACCCATGTCAGGTCTCCCAGAGTGTCTCAGCCTATGTTGACTCGCTGATTTGTTGTAATGTCTCCAACTGTTGAGGACTCCAGACGTCCAACTCAGTCGTTCGACCTCCAGGTCCTTTCGACTACAATATCAAACTTACGGTTGTCCGAACGGTGGGTCCTTCTCGACTACAAAGGGTGAACTCTGACTTCCGTCCTTATACGGTCCTAGGGTCAAACTTCCAACAATCCATCCTCCTTAAGAGATTACACCCTCTCCCAGTAAGAAGAACAAGACAAGTCTGTAAGTTGACTAACCTACTCCAGGTGAGTGTGATCCCTTCGGTTAGACGAAATGACCCAGAAAACTAAATTTACAAGTAGAATAACGTTTTGTGAGTATACCGTTGTGGGTTTTATTCCAAATTGTTTTACAGACCCGTGGAACATCGGGTCAGTTCAACTATGTACTTTAATTGGTAGTGTCCAGTCATATTTGTTATCATCGAGTTTCATCACATCGTCATCTTCTTTTACTCTGACCCTGTATGAAGTAACCGGTTTCTCTAATTCGATGTTTTCACTCTTTAGTACACTGATTCAATTATTTTCCAGTATAGATGTACCCAACTTTAAATGTCTCCAAATGATTTTATGAATTTCATCGTATGGTTTGTAAAGTACAAGGAAATATGTGTTAACTACAAATTTAGTCATGAAATTAGACTTATAAACCAACAGAAAGTGACTATTTTAAACTTGTTAAAAATTTTTAAGTTAAAAGACCAAAAGTTTTAATCAAAATAAAATTCGATGATTAATTCTACATCAAAAGTCTCAACACATACGTATTAAATAACCCTAAATCCCGTATCTATATCGTTTACGGAGTAGATCCTAAATTAATAGTTTTAGGATTAATACATAGAGGAATCTTGTCGTTCATCGAATAAAATAGAATAATTTTTTTTGTTACTGAACACTTAATTACGGTATAATTTGTGTTTATACTACTGTATGTAAGTTCACAAGAATTATATAAAATAATTTCTATCATTCTTTTAAATTTCTGACAGAATAGACACTAAAAAGATTTACTGGAACACAAAATTAAATATAGAGTTTTAGAAGGTGTGAAAATAAAAACATTGAAATTGTAAATAAGAACTAAAAATTACAAATATCAACATAATTTATGCGTATATAACAAAAATGTGTCACCTAATAAAATTTGATTATCTAAAACTGGTGTAATAACGTATAATTAAAAAAAAAAGGAGTGTACGGACTACTATACACACACAAGTCCATTATTTTAAACTAGAGTCAAACCCAAAAAGATCTTCTCTAGGATGTAAAAAATGGTACATTGTGGTTTTCTCAAATTTTCTCACTTTAACGTAGTACTTACTCTGATCGTTTAGTCATTATATCAAAAGTCTATAAAAGATATGAAGATTCAAATATAATTATGAAGAAAAACATATAAACAAATTAAGGTACCCGTTGGTGTCTACCTAGTAAATAGTCTGTTGATCTTATAATTTATACCATCTTTTCATAATCGAGTATTTTTGAACTATCGAAAATCATATACTAATAATAAATAGTTATGAATATGGAACATATCAATTTGATTTCTGAGACGAACCCTTTATATATATATGTGTGTGTGTGTGTATGTGTGTGTGTGAATGTATATATATCACATGTACCATATATTACACGACACACAGACTGGATAAACGAAACATCGTGAAACGTGATATACTTTAATATAAGAAATAAAGAACTTTGAAAGGAAAGTACACGGGGAGAAGGGAAACGTAACACCGAGGTAATATAAAAAGAGACCGGATCTTTACAAGGATCATAAATGACCCGTAAGTTGTTTATAAACACCTTACTTACATATGATATTTCTTCCTATACATTTATACCAATATATTTATGTACGTTATATCATTCTCTGGTAAACCCGTCCTTAATTAGAGTGAACTGTATATTACCTGTTTTCACTAGTAGTAAAGCAGTCAGTAATATTCTACCGCTCACATTGACTCTTGGTCTTTTGGTTCTGTTTACCTCATTTGTGATGTTTCTCTTCCACACTTTATCTCCCTGGGCGTTACCCTTCTCTCACGAGAAGGGTCCGATCTCTGCACCCAAGGATAGTCATCAGGTGACAAAGACTGACATACCCAAATCTACGTAATGAATACCGATTTGAACTTCGAGGAGTAGACATCTCACCTCCTACTAGGATTGATGAAAATTCCCAATAAAAATCTTTAATTAGTGTACTCATCTTGTACACCGTGTCACTGAGTCTATGTTTTTTTTCGAGGGAAGAGACAATAGGGAGACTTCGACTTGAGAAACGAAACCGGAAGAATGGTGACGACTTAGGAGTCGTAGATCTTGTCAGGGACCGATACTGCTACCGTCTCTCCTATCCCAGTTATTAAGACCTTTACTCCAAAAACCATGGAATATTTTGTAACGAATTGGGCTTCAGGACTTATCGTCGAAAGGTGTACCTTTATTCGGTGATATTCTGAGACTTTTTATAGATACGTAGTGGTTCAATAAACCTTGTTAACTTCACATAACCATGTCACGAGAGATTATACGTTGTGGATTCTTAAACTTGAAAAAAAAGGGGGAGTATATAAACACGAATTAAAACACAATTGTGTGTAGGAGTATCAGAACTGTTAAGAACTTACAACCCTAGGTCGTCAGTTAACGAACCTGATGGATGCAGTTTGAAGACAAGGCAATGTAGACCTAATGCCGTCCAGTGTCTTATCTGATTTTAATAATTAAAGAATTTGTAGATACTTTTCCTTCGTAGTAATCAATAAGTAAAATCTTCGTTCTTTTAGTATGTAGCAAAGTCGTAAATTTCTCCATTATCTTTTATTAAAAAAGGGAAGATTACAAAAAACGATTATGGAAAAAACATTCTTCACTAGTTTCCACACCAATGTCCAAGTCCAAGATGGTTGTCTGAAGACTCAAGTCTGGGACTGAGGTGATAAACGGGACATCAAAACGAGGGTAAAGAGAATTTGAAGTCGAAGAAACAAACAGTTCATCTCTATTATTCTGGATCACGGATTTGAACTCTTCCATTAAGATCCTCTACTAGGTGTATTTCGAAAATCGTTTCACGGTCCATAAGTCAATTGCATTCATAAACACCTCCTATACTAAGCAGAGTGGTTACTAAAGATGATCATTACGATGTCTATAGTTATTAATTTAATTTCTCGACGACGACGATTCAGCGAAGTCAGCACAGGCTGAGACACGCTGGGGTATCTGCCGTCGGGTGGTCCGAGGGGGCAGGACTCTAAGAGGTGCGTTCTTGTGACGACCTCACCCAACGGCAAAGGAAGAGGTTGCGTACTTTCACTTTTCACTTTCACTTCAGTGAGTCAGTACAGACTGAGAATCGCTGGAGTACCTGACGTCGGGTGGTCCGAGGAGGCAGGTACCCTAAAAGGTCCGTTCTCATGACCTCATCCCACGGTAACGGACGTGATGGGATAATCATTTCATCTTAAAAGACCGTGCCCGTTTTGGTAGAGACATTCCGATCTTTTTGTGTGTGAAACATCAGTGACTCAACACGACGAAACCAGGTCTACGTGCGCGGTGGTTAAGGGACAACACCAAGGTGTTTTATAACCCGACCGGTTTTCCAAGTAAACCCAAAAGGACATTCTAGAATGTCTTATAAATCACAAATTTTAAACTTACAATAGGACTGTATTCACTAACCCCTCACATCAATTCTCTTGTACCGTCCTTTGAAAAGAAAATAGGATTTGTCTCAAAAGAGAGGTAGGAATCTGATCTTCACAGTATACCCGTCCTGAAACAAGACGAGTTCCACCTCGTGGGTCGTATTACAGACTGTACATGCAAAAGTCATTTATAAACAACTAACTCACTCGTTTTACTGTTCAAACTGTTTCCACAAAGACTTATAAAAAAGAAAGTCTCGATGAAGTAAATTCCAAAATAAAAAATTTTTAGTCTTTGTTGTCATAACGAAGGTGTAAATCCTATTCGTGTGTCAACGACTCTTCGGTAAACATAATTAAGTACTTAAAGAAGTAAACTATTATACAAGAGACATACGGTCTCTAACACGGTTTACAACCCTTATATTTCCACCTTCTCTGTAATAGTGGTGGACGGAAGTTCTTTCGATGTCAGAGACGAACTGATCTTTCACATTAAAACCAATTTTACTGTTCCGTCAATATATGACATCAACCTCTATTACTTCAGATAAAAATCTCCACACGAGGGTCATTAAGTCGAATATAGAAAGATTCAATCATGAACGTATTCTCGATTACAGAGGAACTCATAAGGTAGTGATACTGTCATTTCAGAACTTTGCATTTTACACAAACTGTATACTTCGGAATTGACTGTCTTTTTAATTTGAACGGAAAATAAGGACTACTCATTTTAACAAGACTCCTTTTTAAAATAAACACCTTTCTAAAGTCTATATGAAACGAACCCAAAACTCTTTTAACCATGTTATTTTTATGAATTTATTAATCGAACTTTCATTATAAGGGTAAACAAAGAGAGGGTTGGTTATCATTCTCCTCAAAAATAATGACGTGGTAAAATATACTGACGAAAAACGAGACACAACTCTACTGTTTCTTATGGATTTTTCCTTTATTAAAATTGTACACTACTATTTTATGGAATTTTGTAGTAGAAGGAGTCTTTTGAAGGAAGTTGTTTCAACTAAAAGTATTATTTTATAAATACATAACTTTTACCTTCAAATCCACAAAAATGGGCACTCCTTTTAGGTACTCGCATATGAAGTTTCATCCTTGTAAGAATCTGTACCATTTCCGGATTGTCGAACCTAATCTCGGGACATGGAAAATCTTGGAAGACAGATGTGAACTCAAAATACTTACAGTAATATAGAATACCACCATCCATACTTAAAGGTCCATAACGTTTCGGACAATATTTGACTGTGGTTTATGGTGTCGACTGAATGACCCCTAGGGTGATTAGAAACAACTTCTACATACTTATTTCAATTGTGAAAAGGTGAGTGGTCGTGTATCTCAAGAGAGTAGAGTCGAATAGATTATCTCATTAGTATCGGTTCTTCCTTCTCAAGTGGGTATGAATTTAATAAGAAATGACATTAAGTGGTATTTGACCGATATTTCTCGGTCCCTCCTGTAATTTACAACGGGTCATTCTGATCCCAAACCGATCAGAACTGAATTAAAGGATAGTTGTACAAACGATATACTGATACGATCGAATTTTTGTTTATTCTTTTTACAACTATATTGTACAAAATTTGTTCGGACCGGTTGACGTACGTTTGTCACAAATAATTCGGATCTCCAGGAGAAAGAACCCAGAAGGTCCCTACTGAAAAACCAGTTTCCGGGAGCGGTTTGGTAGTGACACAAGACCACGGTCTTTTGGAGATACCCTTACCACCTCCCCTTCCGTAGACTACACCTGAACTCCATCCTTGTATCCAAGTGGGATCTCGGTTTCTACGAAGTGACGGTTCACGGAGTGAAGGTATCACGGATGGTTTCGGGACCCTCCCGGATCTTCCTACTCGTCTACTAACACACAAAAAAGGACTTAAATGTCTTCATCATAAAAACACAAACAAAAACATTTCATTTGGAGGTTTTATAGGCTTCAAACTCTACAATGCCTTGGATCTAGATGGTGATTCTATTTTGATTCTATCTCTCAGTATAAACTATATATTAACTACTTCTTAAAATTAACTCCTACACTCAGATTGTCTACCCCCTGTTTACTGAAAAGGTTGAGTGGGAGGTAACTAGTTGTCCGAAATTTTTTGAAACGGGTCACAAACATTAAGACTCCGGGATTAAAATACCTCTTATAGAAACAAAACAAAATCACATGAGTATCTGACTCGTGTCTGATGATAGAGGAATTCTTACCAACATGTGCAGTGTCTGCTAAGAGGCGGGATAGAGACAATCCACACGAATTAGACCATTACCAAAATAAGGAGGGAAGACTTTCTGGTCAAAAAAAGAACAAAGAGAAAGATAGACTCGTTTGTTGTGGTTATGGTATAGACTTCGTTTTATCAGAAAAGACGTTCAGTGACTGACTAAGTAGTAAAAATAAAATTATATTAAATCAATATTTCAAATCTCAACAATTAATGGTTTTAAGTAGTTTCCTTAAAGACTTGACTGAGAGACACTGACTGCGCAACGGAACATAGGGTTTCTTCTCTGATCCTCCTCCTGACCGTACCACCTCCGACGTAGGAACTCAAAAAGACATTTTACTCATAAATGTCCTAGAAGTCTAAAGAAAAGAGAGACTCGTCTGTAATGTCTTGGATAAATGTACAAGTACAACATGTCTGGTAACCTTTTCGTTTTATTATTTTTATTACTTTCTCTTTTTAAGGACACGTCAATTCTTAGTGGCTTGTACGTCGAGTCGAACCCCCTACCCATCTCGGGAGACACCCGAAGGATACACCGTGTCACCATTTCTTAGGCGGACGGTCACGTCCTCTACGGCCTCTGCACCTAAACTAGGGACCCAGACCCTCTAGGGGACCTCCTCCTGTACCGTTGGGTGACATTGTAAGAACGGACTTCTTAGGAGTCCCTGTCACGTCGGACTGTCCGATGTCAGATACCCCAGTGTCTCAATCTATACTGACTCGTGACTGCTTACTCGGACTCCCTAGGAGTTGGGACTTTCTGTTCCGCTGAGTCATGGACTGATTGAATGGTTCTCTTCTAGATAGACACGACACCTCCTAGATGTCCAAGTGTCCGTAGTCTCAAATCTTAAACGAACTGGTTTTAAAGTACTGACAATTTACTCCACTAATGGTTCACGAGACTCTTGTTTAGGATTCGACATAAGTGATGAAGCACAACGGGAGACTATGACACGACGTTTCCCGTGTCAACCTATATTTCACTGTACCTCTCTAGGGTTCATGT
Source organism: Capra ibex (assembly GCA_006410555.1). Classification (NCBI taxonomy): domain Eukaryota; kingdom Metazoa; phylum Chordata; class Mammalia; order Artiodactyla; family Bovidae; genus Capra; species Capra ibex. The sequence continues at coordinate 721,736 of SJYO01053324.1, forward strand.
CATTACCCTGCCACACTTTTTTTAACGAATTACCGTCGTTCACCCTGGTGACCCAACTATCAAATCCCCCCTAAAACAGTAGTTGGAATTCAAGAGAATAGTCCCCCTATTTTTCTCGACACTTACGTAATTTCGTAACCTACTGCACCTATATTTTCACAAATGAAATTCCTTCTGAATCCTTAGAGGGTTTTCGAGTGATTTTCCCAAGAAGGGTTTACAAAAAGACTACGTTGGGGTCCTTCTCTCTTCCAGTCACGATCAGTAAAATCAGTACAACCTTGACTCAACCCAATCACAAATACTGGAACACTGAAAGAGAAAGTTTGGAGACAGAGTACCTCTAATGGTCATGGGGAGTGGGAGTTAGACTATTAGATTGTTTTTTTATCAAGAGGTAATAATTCTTTTAACAAGCTTCTTAGAAACTAGTGTTAAGTCCTAAAACATGTGTCATATAAAGATACTTTTACTTGTCAGATCTCAGACCAAACAAACAAGAAAAACTTACAACAAGTAATGCTTTTAACGACTCAATTAACCTTTCCTGGTTTCGGAAATATATAAACCAGAAATAAATTAAATAGTCCCTTAATCCCCGTACTATTAGAGAAAAAGTCTCGAGACTATAGAATAAAACCCTTGTGTAGGGAAACGACATGAGGTGTCTCCCAGCACCACACTTCGTTCATAAACAAGTAACAGACAGAATTTATCGTCAACCACCTTCGAATACCAATCCAGAATAACAACTCCTTCACTAAAATTTAAGAATAAAATCCATTTTCTTAGACGTCAAATTCTGACGTCTTTCGTCGTCACTCTTCTAGGATTGTCAAGATGAGTCAACCTGTTAAGAAGTAATGGGACTGTCAAATTAACCCACATTTTTCTTACCGTTAAATTTTAGTTCTCGAAATTCACCCTATTGGATGGTCAAAGTCTCAATCATAAATTTTTTTTTTTAGTCGTTCTGAGTTTCTGTCGTGTAGAAATCAAGAGACCAATCAATGAAGGATAACTCATACAAGACACGATTTTGACGGGATAGTCTATACGGAAAATTACCGTTGAAAACGTTTTTATTAGACTTTTCCTTCTCTTCTTTGACTTAACTGGGAAAATATGTACACCTATCTATATGTATCTTTATGAACAAAAATATTTACAAATAAGTGAGTTAAAATAATAAAGTCACACAGGTACTGAGACGGATTACAAGATTAAGCTTTCTGAGTCTAAAAAAACTAGGAAAATTTGTCATTACTTAAACCATAACGAAATAGAGTACTCCTATCCCCAATACAAACTGAATAGGTAGGTACGAACATAGGGGTCGTGGACCTGTCCTCTCCAATGTTACACAAGTTTGTCATTTAAACTGTTGAATCCTAACAGGTTCACTGTACAGGTTCTAACTGAAATCGGATCATTAGTTCTGATCTTCATTTACTGGAGGAATAAAATCCGAAACATGTAGGGAAACTACTCTTCGGTAATCTGTAAAGAGGTTTTATTATGAAGATAAGGAAGAGGACTCTGCACATTCGTCAAGCTAACGGAGAGTCGAGTACTCTACCCACATGGTCTCTGGTCGGGAATAGTCTCTATACTCATCTGTAAAAGGAGGAGGAAAAGGGAAAAGGGTTTAAAGGAGAGAGATAAGGAAGAAAGGTTTCCTAAAATCCATTCATAATGAGTCAAGTCAAGTCTAGTCAAGTCAGTGTAGACTGAGAAACGCTGGGGCACCAGACGTCGTGAGGTCCGAAGGGACAGGTAGTGGCCGAGGGTCTCGAACGAGTCAGAGTACAGGTAACTCAGACACTACGGTAGTCAAACGTACTACGGAAGTGAAAAGTACTGTAGCGTACTGTACATACATACAAAGTACTTAAGAGTCTACTTTTAAAGAGAATATCTCTGAATTTTTATAAAATTTTGATATTTTATCCTTATCTAAGTGTCTGTATCTCTAATCTGAACAGCAACAATTCCCCCTCTACACCTCTCCCTCCCTACCTGACCCTTAACCCCCAGTCATCTACGTTTGATAATGTAAATTTTACTTATTTGTTTCGCCCAGACGACACATCGTGTCCCTTGACATAGGTCAGAAGACCCTAGTTGATATTACCTTCTCGTATAAAAATTTTTCTATCATATATACAAGTAAAATCTCCTTTCAATATCTCTCATACCAACACGAGTACACTCACAAACTTTTTACGGTAAAAGATGCGACTAACAGGGGTCAATCGGACAATGGTCGATTTAATGAAGATTTATTCCTTAACTGGTACAGGCACGGTCAGTGTCAAGACCTACTCAAAGCCTAGTCGACCACTTCTATCAGAACCGTTATATCTTCTGTATTAATGAGGTCTTTCTAAGCATCACGTGGTTTTAACAATTATCTAAATCGGTCTCATAAGTCTCGGGTATCAAGATTCTTAATTTGACGGATCCGGAAGAGATTATTGTAGTTATCAGAAAATAGAACGTGAACTTGTGACCAAAACCTATCCTCCATAGGAAACTTTTCTCCTATAAAAATGAACTCTTATAGTTGAAATACTAAATTCAACACATACACTGTCTTAGTCAGGTGTTAGAAAAAACTATTCTTTACTATTTAAGAAGAGTGTAAACGACAAAATTATTAAGACAATTGACATTATAGTGTAGACAAATAGTAAGAAAAAAGTCAGAAGGTATCTTAGACTTTATCTCCTAGTGACACAAGTTAAAACTCTACGAGGTAAGAAATTGTGTAACCGAAATTTTAAGACACTTCTATACCAACGATCGTTTGTACATTCCGTTTCATAATTTATAATTCATGTTTTACTACAGTACTTCTGGCGTATGAACTATTTTAAAAATTTTTACCTTAAAACTGGATCGAGTAAATGGTCCAATGTGAACCTTTTCAGAGGACTCTCGAGTTGTGAGAACATCCAAACTTCCCCGGTCATAACAGAAAGACCGTTCAACGAGCCGGATAACGTTAAGTCAACTAAATATCAATAGTAGGTCGTCGAAACCTTCGGAATTAAAGAGTGCATTAATCTTACAAGTCTGTACTATAAAGTTCCTGTTTTTCCAATTATTATACACAGTGATGATCTATTCATTAAATAAAAATATGGAAACTTCAACGAACTCATTTACAAGAAATATTTTATAATTCTAATAATAAGTACTTAAAAGGAAATGTAAAACCCCTCTTACACACTTGTCGTCTTTTACTTAACAAAATTTACCATAAGTAAGTAAGTTCTAATAAAAGAAGTACCTTCATACTAGTTCTGACTTACATCGTGTCTGATGGATTATATATAACTATAAAATAACTTCGACATTACTCATAACTAAGGTATCAACTTTTGATACCCGTTCAGAGATCTTACTCTAGTTCTTTCTTTTTTTTTAGTAATAAAGGGTTATATTCGATTAAATAATAAATTCCGTTCGTAAAAGAAGAGTTTAACTAAAGAAAAACCTACACTTTAATCAAAAAAGGATTGAATTTTAATGTTATTTAAATAGTTTATCTTCTGTCCTTTTCCGTGTCTTACATACATCTACGGTACGACCTGAAAGACACATCTTTTAAGTGACTTCTGTCAGAACCAGAATAATCTATAGAAATGGGGACTCCAATCAGACAATTCGTCATACCTTATTACGAAGACTTTTGTATGTCTGTTTGAAAATTTTGACTCCTCACTGAGAAAAAGATTTTGTAGTACTTTCAGGTGACAGATGTGGATTCCCCCTATTTACTTTACTTTTATCTGGATTAAACCTGTCGAGGAAGAAGGACAAATTTATCTTCACTATCGAAAGAAAAAGTTTCACTTACGTGAACTAAAACGAACTCCTGAGTCACATGAATGATACCGGAGGAACTTTTTAAACCCGGTATTCCAAATTAACGTACGAGTAGTTCGTTTGTCTGAACCTCCATATGAGAGACTCGACACCCGAGGGTGTCGAGGGTAATTACGATTACCCTCAATGTGCACACACAACTCCTCTCGTATTATGTCGGAAACTTCAACTTCAACGATTAACTCACAAAAGAAGTCGAGACGAATCGAAGTCACCGATTCGACTCAAGTTCATCAGAATTTTACAGTAAGAGACATTCCGGTCGACTAATAGTTTCGTCTGACCGTCACTTTCTCCGTCGAAATTTTTTTCTTTCTTTCTTTCTTTTTTTTTTTTTGGTTTGGAAAGAAAAAGGGTCTTACCTGTTTCTTAATCGTCTAGTTTGTTTTCTTCCTCATTCTTCCTAGGTTCCTACCTGTGAGGAAAGGAGATTTCACCGAACTCGACCCTTTGGTCAAGTCTCTCCCTCTTTCTCCCGGAGAGGAAGTCCCCTCCACGGACGAGAAACGCGTCAAAAAACGCGCAAAAACACTTTACACTCCTGATGAGTCTCGTCTTATAACACGTCGAGACGGAACGTGAAACCGGCGGTCTGTCGTCTCCTTGAAGAACGGGGACATTCACTAAACTACTTACATCCCCGTAGGAGTTACAGGTACTCGGATGTAAGGGTACGAGGAACGAAGGGGAGAAGAGGGAACGTAGTCGAGAAACCGTGTTCGACAGAAACACTCCTGTCAGAGACGTCTGCAGATGTAACAACCGAAGATATTGTTCTCTCTCTCTACGTTAACTGCACGCGAATAATTTTGTAAATTCACTAATACAAGCGATCATCAACTAAGAATAACAAGTATCTAAAGAACAAATACTTAAGTTGTTGAACAATTTTAAATAAACATCGAGGGTTCAGTTATGAGCACCGAGAAAGTACTAATAAAGAATCTCGTCATTTTTAAATACAGTGGGTTACGTACACAAGGACCGACTCCAGTTCATTTTGTTGACTGAAGACGTGAACAGTACTCTGAGTACTCCAGTCTCCAAACTAGTAGAAGACTGGTCGATATCGAAACAGGTATCACTCTTTGAAAAGTTGGACATAAGTCAGACTGTCTATGGTGCGTCAACTTATTACTTACGAAATTCCTGTCGGTTTCGTTTTAACACCAAGTCAGTCACACTACGAGAACGATGAAAAACCTTTGACTTAACCGAGTTTACCGTAAATGATTATTATATAAGTAAGTGTATTATAAACACAGACACTTCACTTCATCGAACCAGCACAGGCTGAGAAACGCTGGGGTACCTGACATCGGACTTCCCGTCATATAATTTCTATTATTATGTCATGTTTTTGATTTTTTTTCTCTCTCTTTGAGAATAAGAGCAATTAACGGAAGGTCTAAATGGTTTGATGTTTCCGGAAGTTGAAATGATACGGTATCCTTTGTTTTTTTTCATGTTCTTATTGATATAAGAAGAAACTTATCGATGACAAAGATTCTTCTGTATGGTAAATAAGTAAAGTCTTTCAAGAATAACTCTTATATCAACCGAACTTTTACATCTTTACATTAAGAAGACCAGGGAGTCCCCGAATTCTTTTCATCGTGTTTGGTCAATGCCTCAACCACCGACGGAGACACCTGACAGTGTACCTCCTCCTTACTCTCAGTATGACCCGAGTTTGTCGGGTCACTCCTAGTCTTTCACCGTCCTAAGACCTGACTAGGGTCCTTCTTGAGCCCTTACTAGAGTCGAAGGACTTTTAATCGTCCTGTCAAAATCCTCCATCTCTAATCGTCAATAAAAGACCCCCAAGACCTCTACATCTCCTAAGTTCGAAACCTGTCTACTCTCGTACTACTACAGTCTCCAATACACTACGACCTTATATAATGAGACGGAAATAAGGGTGAATTTAAATAAAAATTATTTTCGAGTGATGTCCTTATCAGAGAATTCACACCATGTCAGAGATTCATAGTGTCCCGAGACAAGGGATCCTACTACCGTACATCACACATCATTACAAATATAGGAATCGTAATCCCAGGTAGGGAGAGAGAAGGACGAGAAGAGGGAAGAAGGTCTTTACCTATTCCGCCGACTCTGCTTTCTTACGTTAGACAGGAAATTCTACAATAGATACATTCAAACAGAATTGTACATACATTAAAAATGTAAACAATGAACCAGAAAAGTTTTCGGTACACACAACTTACGGATAATACACAACTGACATTATCATTTGATTTTGATCCGGGGTGTGTCTGTTTTATATTTATTTTATATTCGAGAAATAATTAACTAATTTAGAATCCAGAAATAATAAGTAACTCTCTTACTATTTAGATCTGTACTTTTGAATCGATAACTACACTGTAATTATTAAAAAAAGTACATTTAAAACTTTAGATCATGAGACATGATTCAGAATAATTACGACATCGATTAATATCTTATAAAGTAGTAAATTTTAGCAAATAAGATTAAAATTCATTAGTGAGGACTCTATTAACAATTTGGTAGACTTATCGGAAAGTATCTTTTATTACGTTTTAAAGGAGTAAAAATTATATAAAGAAAAATGAAAACTTTGTATGTATTTACTGGGTATTTGTGTAACAGAAACTTTTATAAAGTTTAGTGGATATTCATTTTGTTACTTTCTCGAGAAGTAGTGGAGTAACGATTCTTCATCGTCTAACAAAATATAGAAGGATTTAGAAAAAGTCATATGACATCAACTTATCACCACCTTGCGTATGTATCCTGAATATCAACTCCGAACAAAACGCAATCGGTTATCTTAGTATACTTAACAAGAAGTCAAACCCAAATAAAAACGTCATGTTATATAACGGATACAAAGGTTCAGTCTAGTATATCTAGATGGTGATACTCCGATGTGACATATTAAGTGACATTAAATAAAATAAGAATTACTATGATTAGCCCCGTACGATGTTTTTGGGAATTTTCTATAGAAAACTTATGTTGTAAAATAAAATAACTAAAATAATATAAAAATTAAAAAAATAACTTCATATCATCTCCATGTTATAATACATTCAAAGTCCACAATCCACTAAGTGTTAAAAATTTCCAATATGAGGTAAATATCAATATTTTATATCCGATATAAGGGACAGCTCGTGTTCTATAGGAAATGTATACCAAAATTAGTAATTAAAAAAATCGAAAATTTTAAAATAAATAAAATTAACCTTCTATTAACGTTATAAAACTACCAAAAACGTATGTAGTCATACTTGACCAGTGTACATATGTACACAGGGAAGGTAGGACATGAGGGAGGGTGACAGGAGGGGTGGTATAGGGAGGTCTATCACTTATGTGGTAGAATTTACAAAGTTAAAAGTAAAACAGATTACTTTCACTTTTCTCCTTTCGTGACAGTTGGGACACAAACCGGACCTGAGTCTGTAAACGTCCTCAGGCATACCATATCGACGTTGAGACCTGATTCGCAACTCTGGATAGGATCTGAGTCGTCACATACCACTTTACCACTATTGATCCATGAAAGTCATAAAGTGCAAAAAAAGAAGACTTCTGACTTTAACTATCATTACCAGTGAAATGACTCACACATGACACAAGGTACGTGATATAATTCACGCAATGTCTTCATAGAGAAAACGAAGAGTGTCGTCAGGACACTGGATAAAGAAGATGGATTACCTACCCTCTATCTGGAAGACTTTCACCTTACAGATGTGGTGATTATTATTATCGTTGGTTGTTTTTGTTATCTGTATTTTTTGACGCGATGATAAGGTTTTACGAACTCTACGTATAACAAGAATATGAATTGTTCGGTGAAGAACCCACAGTAAGAAGTCAGCGATTCAACATAGACTGAGACACTGCGGTACCTGATATCGTGTGGTCTGAAGGGACAGGAAGTGAAAGAGGGTCTCAAACGAGTCTAAATACAGGTAACTCAGTCACTAAGATGGATTTTTAGAGTACGAAACGGTGGGAGAAGAGGAACCGGAAGTTAGAAAGGGTCATAATGCCAGAAAAGATCACTCAGTCCAAAAGTGTAGTCCACCGGTGTGATAACCTTAAACTCGAAGTCGTAGTCAGGAAGGTTACTTATAAGTCCCAACTAAAGGAAATCCCTACTGACCGAACTAGAGGAACGTCAGATCCTGAGAGTTGACAGAAGAGGTCGTGATACTAAACTTCCGTAGTTAAGAAGTGGTGAAATTAGATGTATAATCGGGTAAATTAGAGTTATGGTCATGACTACATCTCTTAAAAAAATTGTTCCTCGGATTTCATGTCACTTAGAATCATTGAGTCAAGTGTTAGAGGAATTATTCGAACAAAATAAGTTGTAAACACAACTGTAAAATTTACATCCCTTATAGGACTTTACAAAAAGAGACATGTAATAAACATACTCTTTCCTTGTCCATACTAATTTTCTTTCCTTTACAGTTCACTAATTCTCCCTTTATCTTCCGTAACGTACTACGAGAAATAAAGACACTAAAAAACCGTTTGGTAAATAACATACCAATAAATTAAGAGTGTTGGTAGTTTCAAAGAATCATTTTATTTTAACTCAATTTATCACTACTCGTTTTAACCTAAAAAACAACTAAATTACAAAAATAAAATGAAAAATTCACGGGGTAAAATCCTCTTTACGACGTAACGAGTACAAAACATCTAAGACAAGACGTACTAGTCTCTGGAAGCGTATCATTACTCTCTATGGTCCGTACGAAACTTGTAGATGACACAAAGTCTATCGTACAGTTGAAAAACAGTGTATAATCGTGTCAAATAAGAGCACTATTCGGGTGGTCCACCCAGTATAAAAGGTGTTAAATGTCTACATTCTTAATTCCATTCTACTCAACGGGTTTTGGGTGTTTCATTCCACGTCTCAGACCGGAACTTTTTTGAGGTTGAAGTCTCGGACGTAGGAAGGGGACATGACACGATGAATGGAAAAACTTCACTGGATGGTAGGGATCACCCTGAAGGGACCACCGAGTCTACCATTTCGCAGACGGATGTCACGCCCTCTGGACCCAAACAAGGGACCCAGTCCTTCTAGGAGACCTCTTCCTTTACCGTTGGGTAAGGTCATGAGAACGGACCTTTTAGGGTACCTGTCTCCTCGCATCATCCGACGTCAGGTACCCCAGCGTTTCTCAGCCTGTGCTGACTCACTGAAGTGAAGTGGAGTGGTAGGGATCACCGAGTTTGTCATTTCTTAGACGGACGATATGTCCTCTAGACCAAGTTAGAAACCGAACCCTTCTTGAGGACCTCTTCCCTTACCGTTGGGTGAGGTCATAAGAACGGACCTCTTGAGGTACCTGTCTCCCCGGACCGTCCGACGTCAAGTACCCCAGTGTCTCTTAGTCTGTACTGACTCGCTGAGTGTGCGTGTGTATGGTTGGTAGATCAGGTAACGACGGTATAATTACAAAACTCGAGGAACTGAGTCGGACGTATACACTTTAATGTTTGAATCGCACCGAGTAAAGGGAATTGTAGTTAAAATGAGTTTATCTCCTTTCGTTGTAATAAAATTGTAACTTATAATTGTAAATTGTAATTGTAAAGTTAGGTCTCACTTTGGTCAAACATAAATAATTCCTCCACTCAATTTTTAAGAGTAAGTAACAATTCTCCTCTGTAGAGTTTCTTTAAAACTACAACTAAAATACCAATGGAACCCAAAACAAGGATTACTGGAACCGGGAGGCCGAAATCCCCACGGTACACTTTTTGTGCCTATTCGGACATGAAGTGGTCAAAGAAAGTGACTCTTCAATACAGTCTCAGAGTCGTCATACACTTTACGGAGTCGGAACAACTGGATACGACTAAGAGAAACCCGATGTATAAGAAATAATGAACACATCCATTTCTTGTATACTGGGGTGAGTACTACTGGGGACTTCTTTTCATGGGTAATTTCGGAGGTCTTGATTCTATTAGTTCTCTCGTAAAGAGAAGAAATTTTTTTTGTCAAGAACCCAAATAAAACAAAAAAGTTGTCTGTCATAGATAAGTAATTGTCACTTGATAGATTTTTCTTTAATTCATTCGTTAGGGTAAATGTCATCGTACTTTTTCTTATTTCATGAATCTTTATTTGAATTCCGTCACTTTCTGAACATGGGACTTTTGACATTTAGTGAATACTTTCTTTAATTCCTTTTGTGTTTATTTATATACCTATAGGTACAAGTACCTAATCTTCTGAATTGCAAAATTTATCAAATAAATATAGTGGGTAAACGGTAGTGATCAGATTAACCACAGTAACTAACACGTGATTTGGGTCCCCTCTAGCCGGACGAAAGACCGATTAAACACACCGACTGATTAGTCTAGGATCTACGACACGTCGTCTCTTTCCCACTCGGTCTTCTACTACACCCTGAGAGTCCCAGACACTCACTGAGAGTCACTGACTCTCATACTGTCAGTGAATCCCACACGAGAAGACCCACTGTCGTGGGGATTTCACATGAAAACACCCACTGTCCGTCAGGATTTCACTACGAAACGATTCACCGTATGGTCCTAAACTCTGATAGAGTAGAAGGGGAATTGGGTTTAAGGATGACCCTATGGAATGTGACAAAGAGGAGATCGTTCTCGTTTTACGGAACGATTTTATAATACGATGCCTTAAAAAGTAAAGACAAATTCCATCGACTGACCTGTTAAGTTTAGAGGTTTAAAATGAAACCCCGAATTAATTAACATAAGTCAACGAATATGACGGGTCCACTTATGCCATTACCATTCTAGGAGTGAAACATTAATACACCTATGTAAAATGTACTCTTAGATGGATCAAAATATTCTAAAGACCTTTAGGATTCAAAATAAGACTCGAGACAAAACTTAATTTATTGTCTTTTCGTAACGGGACCCTGCATACCAATGTTACGTCACAAAATTTCTGACTGTAGGATATTAGTGCCTATAAACGTCAGGTTCACACCATCTTTGAGAGGTACAAGTGAACTTAGTCCAATGTAGACTACACACTTGTACGACGTTTTTTTTCTTTTTCTTCAAAGAGTATTTCAGTCGGTGCTGTACTTTTATAAGGAGTTCCAATAAAATCACGAAGAAATTTTAATGTCTAGGATCTAAATGTAATGTGAGATTATTTTACTTATAAACGAATATAATAACTTTATCAAGAAACTGTTGTCTTCATCGGATCCCCAACTACTAAGAGGTGACCTCCACCGTAGTACTCGTCCTTGGCACGGGGAAGGTTGAATAAAACCGTAACAAAAATACCTAACAAGATAAAGTCGGGGATAGTCCGACAAAAGTTCACAAGTCCATTCACAAAGGAATTGACTCCGATGACAGGAGAAAACCCTACACGCGGACTCACGATTCAGTGAAGTCAGAACAGACTAAGAGACACTGGGTCACCTGAATCGGACGGTCCAAAGAGACAGGTTCCCTAAGAGGACCGTTCTTATGACCTCACCCATCGGTAAAGGAAGAGGTCCTATAGAAGGACTGGGGCCTTAACTTGGGTCCAAAGGACGTAACGTCCACCTAAGAAATAATAGACTCGGTGACCCCTTCCTGGGGGAGATCCCACTTCCTAAGAATTTAGTCAGATTCCCTTTCAATACTGACAACACACTTTCTTGAAGGGACATTTTAAACCTAACTTGGCATCAGTTTCACTACACGAAAGACTCATAAGACCTTCGAAGACTTTAAATTTCACACTGGTGATCTGTTCCTTTTCTCTCTTCCAATAACATGTCTGTAATCCTTACTAGAAAGATTCTACCATGCCTACTTGCATGACGTCCCGTCGTGTCTCTCTTGTCTGAACACTTGTGTCCCGCCCTTCCTCTTGTTAACTCTCTCATCGGACCTTTGTATGTAATGGTAGTAGTCTATCAACAACGACAACGAGTCAGCACAGACTAAGAAACACTGGACTACGGGACGGCGTGTGGTCCGAAGGAACAGGAAGTGGTAGAGGGCCTTGAACTAGTTTGAGTGTAGGTAGCTCGACCACGGTAGGTTCGTAGAACAGGAGACAGTAGGGGAAGAGGAGGACGGAAGGTAGAAAGGGTCTTAGTCCCATTTTATCAATCGGTCACCCTTAAACGACGTACTGTGTCCCTCGAGTGTAGGGCACGAGACTCTCTTAACCCCATCCCAACCTCCACCTCCCTCCAAGTTCTCCCTCCCCTGAATATATATGGACACTGACTAAGTACAGCGTCATACCGTCTTTGGTAATGTTGTGACATTTCGTTAATAGGAGGGTATTTTATATTTAAATTTTTTTACTAGAAAGATCTCCTTTTATTTTAATTATACATCACACTAGAACATCTTGTTCCCGAACCCGCTCCGAATCTTCTTTTCCCTCTTCCCATCCTACCTAAAGTCTTATAGTTCGTGGTTCATCGTTTTAGTGAGAACCAGGTGAGTGACCGTAGACCCCGACCAAAAAGAGAAGGATCTTAATAAATAAATGAGGGACCTTCATTTAACTTTTACATAAAGTAGAGAGAATTTACAGAACACTGGACCTAAGAGCTACGGAAGTGTATTCCTTGTCTACAGAAATGTACACGAAGTGTAGAAGACGTTCCAACTGTCTAGGTGCATTCTACGATAGTAATCCATTGCTAAAAGAAAGAGAAACAGCGACAAAGGAAGAAATATTTTACTCTTCCGATCGGACTCCACTAAAGAGAGCCTAGGGACGACTGTAATCATAAGAGATTAATGTCTCATTAAAAGAAGTCTTAGGGGAAAGAAGAAGGGTCCCAAGTCTGTAAGAAAATATCTCTAATATAGGTGTATATACCTGGGTAAGTAACATGAACCTATATTTTCCGTATTTTACGTTCACCTTTCTGAGTAGGAAAATCCAAAAACTCCTTCCATGTCAAAAGAGACGTGACGAGAGAAAGGGACCCTTTCCTAAGTAGGTACGACACCAAAAGGAATACGAAGAATCAAAATCCGGTGGTTGACATAGCGTCTCCGTCGATATTATCGTCGACCTACCATCTGTTGATCATTCATCTTATACCAATACAACGACTTAAAGTACCACTACTCGTCTTTCCGAAGGTTAACCCAATACAAGACAACTTCGTCTTTTCCGGCACTCCTGATGTTTCTCGTTTGTTGTACGTAACTGCCGACGTACTGTGCACGTTTCCGGAGACAAGTAGAAGTGTCACTAGAGCTTGGCAACTTTGACTCCGAACTCCCAATCATTGAACGTCTCGCAGAGGGTCATTGATCGTCTAGACCTTAATTTTGGGTTCAAAAGACTAAGATTGGAGACACAAAAGGCCACTAGAAGTGACTTCGACAATGGAAAACACTTTACTCCCTAAGGTGTAAGAAACTGGGCATCTAAAGTCCAGTAGTATCAACAAAACCCCTCCATCTTTCAACGAGAGGTGTAAAAGGGTTCAAGTCAGCTTACTCGAGTCTCGTGACCATTTAATACTATTACTTCAATTTAAGTGTAGGGTAATTTTGATTCGATTATCAATTCAGGTTAATACGAATCGTGAACGTCGAATGTATTTATAATTTAACAGTCCAATTTATTTGAAGTTCTAAACGAGTGGGGTGTAAGAGGGTTGAAGTGACACAATTCGACGTCACTCTGTATAAAACAACTGCACAATAAACAACGACTTCTCCAACTACCTTCTCAAGGAAACACCTGAACTCAACCTTTTATGGTGGTGACTGTGTAAACTGTCCGGTCTCCAATGGCTACCAATAAGTTTACTATCTCGATTTCTATTTTCAAAACAAACCAAAATACTTATTGAATCCTCGGGTCTTCGGTTAACGGTAATGAAGATTCATTCAACGAATGGATCAGTACGGAAGAGGGGGAGGGGACTGATCATAAATTACCAGACCTGGAACCCCGGGTACAAAGTATATACCACAGTGGTGGGGGTACGAAGTCCCTGGTTTCAGGGAAAAAACAACAGACACAACCTTTGATATTTAAAACAAACAAAATGACTTCTAGTAAATGACACATACTCTGGAAAGAGACATAATGACTCTTTATTAACTATGTGTAGTGACATATACAAATTCCGTATGTCGTACTAGTAAACTATATACACACAACACTTCACTAACGATATCATCCAAGTCGATTATAGTCAAAAGAGTCTCTATGTCATTTTTCCTTTCTTTCTTTTTTTCAGAACACTACTCTTAAAAATCCTAAATGAGAGAAGTGAAACGGCGCATAATATCTCGTCAAAACCGTCATCAGTAGTACAACATGTAATGTATGGAGCATACATAAATAGAAAATGGACTTTCAAACACAGAAAACTGGTCGAAGGAGGTCAACGGAGAGGGGAGTGTGAAACGGAGAACCATTGGAATTCAAACTAGAGAAAAAGGATACTCAAACCGTAAAACCTAAAACAAAACAAATTAAGGTCTTAAGAGAAATAAACGTACCGAATAAAGTGAATCGTATCAGAACGGTTCCAGGTAAGTATGACAACGTTTCCCATCTTAAAGGAAAAAAATACCAACTCATCATAAGGTGACCACACACACACACACACACACACACACACACACACACGCGCACGCGCGCGCGCGCGCGCACACACACGGTGTTAATTAAATAGGAAAGGAGGTAGTCACCTGTGAATTCAACAAAGGTACAGAACTAATAATATTTATTACAAAGATACTTGTCCCACCACGTCTATAGAAAAGTTCAATCATAAAAGTTTAAAACTTTCATAAGAACCTTTACCTTAGGGACGTAGTATGCGATCCGGATCCAAGTAAAAAACTCCTAGTAGGTGTGACAAAGGGCATCACTGATGAACAACAAGTCCGAGGTTCAGTGCAGACCGAGAAATGCTGAAGTACCTGACGCAGTGCGTCCCGAGGAGACAGGGGATGATAGAGCACCTTAAACAAGTTTAAGTACAAGTAACTCAGCCACCACGATAGATTGACAGAGTAGGAGACGGTGTGGGGGAAGAGGAAAATAAATAAAAAAATCACCGAAGTCAATTAATATTAGGGTAGTTACCACGTGTATTCCGGTTTGAGAACTAAAAAAAAAAAAAAGGGATACGACACAGGTCATAAAGGTTATCGGATAACCTAAAGCCATGGATTTATATAACGTTATTAGAGTCTGATTTAAATGTGCAATTCCGATTTGAATAAGTGAGAACGCAAAGGATATGAAAGGTAGAGTCATTTACTTTGGTAGCAAGAGGACTAATATACACGGACTTTTGATTGTCAGAATAACTGAGAAGAAAACAGGGAATAAGATGTATTGATGTATCCGTTATTGAAAGTAGTCAAAATGAAGAAAGTAAACTAGAAAAGAAATATAGGATGGAAAGTCACAGAATCGAACCCATGTGTAACGAAACCCCTGAAGACGTTCTCTACAAAAGATCAAAGACAAGAACCGTAGACAAGTAGACAACCGTTGAAACTATAGTAGGGGTCACGGATATCTTATTTTGGGGTTAAGGAATACTGTACGTCTCGGGGAGTCGTCGGGAAAGAACCCTACTGGGAGTAGAGTACATTATATCAAGTACGACAAAAGTCTGATTTAAGGAAAGACAAGAGATGAGAGTCCGAGAGGAAGGTGTTCAGAGACAGAATAGTGGAAATAAGTAAGAAATGGGAGGAAAGCAAGTAGGTCACTTATAAAGAACTAACTTTTAGACAATAAGGAGAGTTTTTTCTAGGGTTGAGTGCACAAAGAAGAGGTCGGTAGAGACGTTAGACTAACAGGTGACACTATGAAACGAGGTAACAAGAAGAAGAAGGATGCACACAGAGGGGATCGGGGGACCCATCTAGAAGTCTAATCTCTGATATGCGACGAACAAAAACTCACCGAATAAAATGTCGTCATGTACCGTGAATCATGCAATAGTCACTCAAAATAATTTCTTACCTATGAGACCTTTGACTCAAACTTTCTCGTCGTAGTCGACTGTAAATTATAACTTACAGGAGTCACCACTCCTATCAACATAATACAAAGGTCTTATTAATCATCTCTGAAACTACGTGTTAACCATTTTTTATAAAAGAGCACGACCGTGAAAAATTAAGTTTCGTGTACAACAATAATATTCCTCGGTCCCTTGGTGTTTTCGTACGAGACACGAATAGTCACCAGTAGGAAGATTAGACAATCCGATAAGTAATTCCTTAAAGTCATTTGAAAATTATACTACTATGACATATAAATATATTTACAAACGTGACTTTTTAGTACATCTTATGAAACAAACGAGGTCTGAAGGGTCTTAGATATATTAGTCATATATAAATAAATAAAAAAAATTAAAAAATTAAATAAAAATAAAAAATTTAAAATTTTAGAAATTAAGAATGTACGNGATAATAAAAGAGGGTTAGTCTTCCGACAGAAAAGTGGAACGAATATAAAAGGAAAGGTGGAGTGTCGTCCTAGGAGATATTAGTCATATATAAATAACTATCTAAATAATGTAGCCACCTATTCTCACAATCCTGTACATGGAATACAGTCAAAGGAAATATCAATCGTCGACAACAACCTAAATATAAGATTCACCCTAGTTAGTGGATTAACGAACTACTTGAAACCGCTGATATTAACTCTCGTATAGGAGTTTATTTACTTCATAAATTAAATCCTTTACCCCAAACCCCACGATTCCAAGAAGAGAGAAAAATAAGTCCAGTACCTGTTTACAAAAGTTTAATCACTCCTTCGTTTGTGTAATTCTCCACCGGTGAGACCACAATGTTTCATTTATCAGAACTTTGATTACTGACCTCTTTCGACAGACATCCCGGTGTGTCGTCGGAAAATGGGTAAGATGGGAAAGATGGTCTCAAATTTGGAGTCTGATTCAGGTCACATTATAAATTCTTTTCCGACCAAAAACAGAAACTAAAAAAAAGAAAGTGTTAATGTTATTTTAGTAGAAATTTAGATCAAATTAGATTATTAACGGGTGTATCAAGGGAACGACTACAAACGTTCCTCATTACTTACTAAAATGATTCCGACTTATTCCGTCGATATTTACCACTTTGGAGGTGACAGTTACGTTAAAGTAATTTTAGTAATAATCAAAGCCCACATCTAATATTTTGTCAGAGGTACCTTAGTGTTTATTCGAACCTCCATCCTCTTACGATAAATACTAATTTTTACGAGAAACTTTCGTTTGTCAAATAATTCAATGTGAATCAACGATTTAAAATAATGACACAACAGCCTTAGAAATAGAAGGATTCCATCGTCACACTCCTTTTGGTTCATTAAGTAACTCCCCAAACTGATTTCTCCTCATAAAAACTTGTTTATATATATATATATATATATATATATACATATATGTGTGTCTACGTAGTCAAGTCAAGTCAAGTCAGCGAGTCAGTACGGACTGAGAAACGCTGGGGTACTTAGCGTCGTTCGGTCAGGAGGGACAGGTAATGGTTGGGGGCCTCAAGTGAGTCTAAGTACAGGTAGCTCAGTCACTACGGTAGGTCGGTAGAGTAGGAGACAGCAGGGGAAGAGGAGGACGGGGGTTAGGGAGGGTCGTAATTTCAGAAAAGGTCACTCAGTTGAGAAGCGTACTCCACCGGTTTCATGACCTCAAAGTCGAAATCTTAGTAAGGAAGGTTTCTTTAGGGTCCCGACTAGAGTAAGTCTTACCTAACCAACCTAGAGGAACGTCAGGTTCCCTGGGAGTTCTCAGAAGATGTTGTGGTGTCAAGTCTTCGTAGTTAAGAAGCCGTGAGTCGGAAGAAGTGTCAGGTTGAGAGTGTAGGTATGTACTGGTGTCCTTTTTGGTATCGGAACTGATCTGCCTGGAATCAGCCGTTTCATTACAGAGACGAAAACTTATATGATAGATCCAACCAGTATTGAAAAGAAGGTTCCTCATTCGCAGAAAATTAAAGTACCGACGTCAGTGGTAGACGTCACTAAAACCTCGGGGTTTTTTATTTCAGACTGTGACAAAGGTGACAAAGGGGTAGATAAAGGGTACTTCACTAACCTGGCCTACGGTACTAGAAGCAAAAGACTTACAACTCGAAATTCGGTTGAAAAAGTGAGGAGAAAGTGATAGTAGTTCTCCGAAAAGTCAAGGAGAAGTGAAAGACGGTATTCCCACCACAGTAGACGTATAGACTCCAATAACTATAAAGAGGGTCGTTAGAACTAAGGCCGAACACAAAGAAGGTCAGGTCGCAAAGAGTACTACATGAGACGTATATTCAATTTATTCGTCCCACTGTTATATGTCGGAACTGTATGAGGAAAAGGACAAACCTTGGTCAGACAACAAGGTACAGGTCAAGATTGACAACGAAGGACTGCACGTATGTCTAAAGAGTTCTCCGTCCAGTCCACCAGACCATAAGGGTAGAGAAAGTCTTAATAGGTGTCAAATAACACTAGGTGTGTCAGTTTCCAAAACCGTATCAGTCATTTCGTCTTTATCTACAAAAAAGACTTTGAGAGAACGAAAAAGGCACTAGGTCGCCTACAACCGTTAAACTAGACACAAAGGAGACGGAAAAGATTTTGGTCGAACTTGTAGTCCTTTCGACACTATGTATATATCTATCTACACGAATGTCGGAATAAAACGTATATAGATACAAACATTTACATGTACGCAAGGTATTAAAGAATCAGACCCATATCCCGACTGAAGTTTCTTTAATTATGTTTACTCAAGTAAATCCAACTTTCAGAAAATGAGTCTCAATAGGCCTCACAAACTTGTGTACCCTTGTAGCATTTCCCTCCAACTTCTCTCTTTGACAACAAAAGTACAGTCTACTTTGTACGGCTAAGGAAGACATTAAACCTAATAATCTTTTTTGAAGTTTTTTTAACACAAAACAAATAAGACAGAGCATTTTCAAATTCCTTAAACAGTAAAGTATTTCAATACCAGAAAACATAGGAGTAAGGACCATTTGAAGTACCAAGTATTTGTTTCTGTTCCACAATATTTAAGGGTCCTTAGAACCCGTCTCTCCTTACAAGTGCAGTTACAACAGACAATTTTTACGAAAAACTTTTACGCGATGGTCAAAGCATAAATCTTGAGAGACGGATCAACTTGCCCATCTTAGGGTTTTACTAAATATTTTGCGTAAACCGAAGGACTGAAAGTTTGTCAAATGACCCATAATACGGAGATCTATACACCTCTCTCTCAAGGGAAGTACAATAATTATGCAAAGAGCGACGAAACGCAGAAGAGAAACATCGGGTGACGACTGAGAGTCACTCATCCACACTGAGACCTCCAGACGGTAGAGGACGAGAAAGGACAGGAACGTGTATGACGCAACATAGCTGTAACATCCTTGGAGACTAACAGAAGCGATCTGATTATTCAGGAATTTCTGAACAGGAAAAAACGGAAAATAGAGATTAAAGGATTTGAATCGTGTTACGGACCGTGTATTATCCACGAACTACACACAAAGCACTGACTAACTGGATTAACCATTTATTTATTAAAAGGATTTAAAATAAAAAGTTGGGACTTTCATACACCAAAACTAGTAAACTTAAGACACGTCAATTTTTTAAATAAGATAATGTTGTGGTTCTTCGTTAACCTTCTTATGGTGGTGGTTATACTATTTCGATTAAGTTCAATATTAACACGTCACAAGGGGTAATCCCCCATTTATCACGTTGAGTAAGACTTTAAATGTACTTTAATTCTACCTGGACAATTAAACCTCCTTATTAACTTATTCTTACAAACCCTTTTACATTTATTCCACTATAATAAAGAGAAAATATGTAGAGTTCAGAGACAAATTAAATCTTTATAATTTTACGTAATACGTATAACACCAAAAGAGTTTACTGGTCTCAACAATACAATTCAAAATCTCGTATCATCAAGTAAGTCTGTGATTAATGTTTAAGTGAATAACTTAATTTAAATTTAGAATATCGAAAACAATATTTGTCTCAAGGTTTCGACTCTTTTGTATTTATTAACTTGTAGAAACCCGAGACATTTCAAACACAAAACAATTAAATACTTCATCCTTAACTCTTTTCTTTGTCATTATGATTCCTTTAATAAGTCAAAAGATCAGAATGACGAACGTAGTTAAGATATCTATATCGTTCATAAAGTATTGATGGAACATGACCAGAAGTGTAGAGTTATGGGAATCCTGGAAAACGAAAACGAAAAGTTAATTTCAGATTGGAAAAAGAGAAAAAGGGTGTTTCCTTGTTTTGAGATATGAGTTTATAAGAAACGTTAGAAACGTAGTTCTAGAAATTTACAGATCTGGACCCTAATTATTAAGGTCGAGACGAAGATCTAAATATTGGACTTGTAAAATTGAGGAACCTTCTGTTGTCAAGAGGCTCTTCCAGTCTGTGATACCAAAGAAATTTTCTATAAGAAGGTGACTTACCAGGAGAGGGAAACCTCCCATAAAGTACCACGGGACTTTTGCTCGATCGGACACCTACATTAACTAAAATACTCTCTTGACAACCCCAATTTTGTGCACTAGACTATCTTCCTGGTGTAAGGATCGGTCAAAAGACAGACTACGTAGTCACCGATTTCATAGACGAGCGTCATGTTTCCTATGTCCTCTGCACCTAAACTAGGGACCCAACCCTTCTAGGGGACCTCTTCTTTCTCGTTGGATGAGGTCATAAGAAGTACCTTCTTATGTCCGATGACTTCGATCGTCCGACATCAGTTACCCGAGAGTCTCAGTCTGTGCTGACTCGTGTATTTGAGTCGAGTTTTTATCCGACAGAAGTCACAATCGACTATTATATAAGGTAGAATATTATAAAAAGGTCATGAAATTATAAAAGTCTATGAGTAATAAAAAATTACTACGGGAGTAACGTCTTGTAAACCTTTTACATTCTTACAGGTTTCTTCTTTTAATTTTATTAGGGTCAGGATACATAGATCTTATTTATAACATTTGTAAAACCATCTATAAGAATCTCCGAAAAAAGATACGTACGAACAAATTAGGATGAGAGCGAGAATTTCTCTAATTTTTCCGAAGAAAGATGGAATAAGGGGTTTTGTCTATACGATTCTCTACTATATTTTTAACTATTAAGTAAACTTAAAAAACTTACTTAAGTCAACTTAGGAAACACAGAAATTTATACAACCGAGTTCTTTTCACCCAGATAAAAAGAAAATTTATTATTTTTCGGTCTTAGACTCTATTACCTAATATAAATAGTGTTCTCAAATTACTTCTTATTTTTCTTAATAGACTTACAACAATGGTTAAGTCTGAGACATCAATACAGTTCGGTGTTTTCGGAAACCCTCATATCTATTATGAGATCGATCCCAAGTGTCACAGGTCCCGGTGTACCCTATTTCGTTGTCTCGACGAACCCTTGCAGTCACTCGAACTTTAACTATAACTAAATTACGGGATCGTTTTCGAAGTCTTTAGACTTTACATCAAGATTTTACATTTGAACTTACGTAAGACCTAAATAAAATAAAAAGGAATAAAAGAGAAACAAGAATAAAGAAGAGGGTTAAATTAAAAAAATTTAATAAAAAGAGTAACAAACATATTTATATTTCACAAGACTTAACAAAGACCTCGTTCCGTACATATAATTGTTTACACATTCATTTGTCTGTTTTGGTTCTCATTACGTCTCACCCCTATTACAATCAAAGAGACTTGACTTTCCACTAACTACTCTCCTCTTTTAATGAAATGGCTTTCTCCTTATTCTCTTCAAATCTATAAACCCATAAGGAAAACAGAATTACAAAAAAGAGGAAAGAAAGATCAAAGAACTGATTTATACCTAGGGACATCGTGAGTATAATTACTCACGATCGTGTTTCAGACAACAAGGTCCTAATTTAGATCATTTTGTTTGTTTTAAAGGTGAATTGGGGAATGAATCTTTTATTTACTTTTCATCCTTAACTATTACTGTCGTTACACATTGAATAATAACATTAAATCTTTTATGTGAAAGAACAGGGATAATGTTAACTAAAGAAACTCGTTTCTGTAGATGGTAAAAAATCACATAAATTATCTTCGGTATTTAGAAACGTCTGACAAAGACATCGTAATGTCGTCATATCCTTGTACTCCAAAATCCTACTGTAGAACAATCTATAAATCGATTTTTAACGAACGTGGTAAATTACTTTCACGGTTTACCTCAGGTGGGTGTCGTTTGATTTTGATTTTTAATTTCGATACTTTTCAAATGAACCAAAGGGTTATGAAATGTATCACTTCGATATAAAAATTATCAATAATAATTAAATAAATGTAAATATCGACTTTACCCTTAACTCTATATCGTAATGAATCCAGAAAACAGATTTAAAATAATTTACATCGGATACACACATTTAAAGGACCATCATAAAATACACATAATATATAAAGTATATTACACTCTTTCTCAAAGTATTACACATATAACGTTCATGAAAGAAACTTAACTAATATTATAGAACTATTTTTGGGTAAAAGAATTCTACCCTTTAAATACATAGAGTTGGAGTAAAAAGTCTTACTAAATTATAAATACAAGTAGTGAAAGATGTAACAAAAACGAGGAGACCTTCGGAGACAGTGTATAAAACAGAAGAGTACGAAGATTCATTTGTTGATGTTAGTACTTGAGATAACATCAAATGTATACCAACTTATTGTAGTATATAATAATAAAAAAAGTATAGAGAGTGTCTACTGAATTTTCATTAATAACACAAACAAATCAATTATATAAAAACTCCGTCATAATGACCAGATTTTAGTCAGATGAATAAAAAATTTAACGTATAATATGAGTAATTAATTCTATTAAGTACTATCCTCTTCCGTAACCGTGGGGTGAGGTCATGAGAACGGACCTTTTAGGGTACCTACCTCCTCGGACCACCCGACACCAGGTACCCCAGCGATACTTAACCCGTGCTGACTCGTTGAATTGAAAGTGAAAAGTGAAAAGACGTAACCCCTTCCTTTACCGTTGGGTGAGGTCACAAGAACGGACCTCTTAGGGTCCCTGCCTCCTCGGACCACCCCACGTCAGGTACCCCAGTGTGTCTCAACCTGTGCTGACTTCGCTGAATCGTCGTCGTCGTACTATACCTTCTATTATACGTAATAAAAGAAGAAAAAGTATCAATAATCACTGAGTGTATAAGTATTTCACGAAGTCGTTTAAGATGTCAAAATAGTTACCTTACCGAGGGAAATTCTTTCATTGTCCAAGTCTTATACTATGAATATGGAAAAACAAGTATAACTTCGGAAATTCTCTCGGTAGTTGTTGTAGAATAAAGGAGGGTCCCTTAAGTGGGTCACCAATAATCACTATACGCCACTGTTCATGTTGTATCTTAAAAGGGACGAGATATTCAAACCCCTGATAAGATGAACTCACGTGTGACTAAACACAGAAGTGTTTTTTCTATATGTATGTATCCCGACCTTAAAGGAAAAAATTAGTTACGTGTACCTAATCAATGGATATATAAAATGAATATTTCTTCCGATGTGAAAGAAACTTTCGTTCTTGAAAACGACTATGTAAAAATACGAAAGATCATATAATTTGAACCCTCTCTCAAATTAAAAAAAACAAACAACTTGATTTAATCGTAACTTTATGTAAAACATATCTCACAATTTGTTTTGATACATTCATGTTTTTTAGATAGAGCTATGAAAGAATTAGACAACAATCATCGAAACAGTCTATAGCTGGACAAGATAAAGTATGAATACTTTATGATATACATATTAACATTTAAGTACTGATACGTATCTGTATGTATCGTTATGACATATATGTAAGTGTACATACTTTCCAGATACACACACATGACACGAAGATATAAGGGTTGAATATAGGTCCACTGTCAATCTCATTTTCACAAATTTATGGTATAGTTATGAAAAAAAAAAAATGAAGGAGATTTGTGATATATGGGACACACTGTGAATTTTCTGATTTGACAGAAAGACCTGATATCCAAACACCAGAAACTTAGTCGAGACTTACTGACGTACCAAGATGCAGTGTGTGTGTGTGTGGAGAGGGGTGGGGTCACACACCAGAAACTTAGTTAAGACTTACTAACGTACCAAGATGTAGTGTGTGTGTGTGTGTGTGNTAGTCGCAAATATATGGTGACTTTATCGTGACGGAGAATACGTTTAAACAATTCTACAAAGGGGAAATTAAGAAACTCCTCAATCCACAAATATTCCCTTTCAATTATATCAAGTTTCTATATTATAATTATTATAGTACACGAGTGAACAGACCTTGAACGATGAATGAACTTTCATCATTGTTGTTCTACTCAAAAGTCATACGTCTCGTACTTACAAGTAGTCGAGACTTTTAGAACTGAGGTAAGACCAAGAGACCGGTTATTTTAGTCACCAGGTCCCTCTGATGTCTATGTAATACTTAATTATCAATTTGTAGAAGAAATGACCCGAAGAGACCACCGAGTCTACCATTTTTATAGACGGACCTTATACCCTTTGGGGCTAAGTCAGGAACCTAACCTCACTAGGAGACCTCTTCTCGTACCACTGTGTTAGATCATAAGAACGTCCCTCTTAAGACACCTGTCTCCTCGGACCACCCGAAACACTGGTACCCCAGTGTTTCTCCACCCGTACTGAATCACTGATTGTGAAAGTGAAACTGAAGATAGAAGGTATAATCCACCATTTCAAATGGCAGAGTAACAAGAATCGCTTTGAACTGGAGGGGTTTCTCTCATTAGTCAACACGTTCCGAGTAGAACTTAGTTTTCGATAGTCAACTTTTAACTCAAGGAACATATTAAAAGGTTGTGAACACTCTCATAGAAGTAGTCATTTCATTTATCCAGTAAAGAAACCGGAGTCGAAAGAAAAGATCGTAACCGAAGACGACAAGGAAAAAAAGAAGGAAAGTATGGTCGGTACATTTTTGTAGGAACCAAAGGGTTTACACGTTGCAAATAAATATAAAGACCCTTTAACGAACATATAAACAGATACAATAGTAGAAAATGACAGAGACAGTTTGAGGATGGGCAGTAAGTTTGAAGTTGAGTTGATAATGTCAGACAAAAAATGAAAGAAACCATCTTAAATAAGAGAGGAGGAGGAGTTCAGGTATGATGATATATTATTGGGGAAATTTTAATCGTGTGTTTCAATATTAATAATTAGTAATTCGTAGGTTATTCGGTTCTCCAAATCAGTGTCGTCACTTATACGATATTGTAAAAAGAGACATGGGTGACGAGGCATTGGTCTTTTACATTGTAAACAACCCACTTACTTCATTTGTGAAATTTGACGACTAATCCATAGACTCTATACAAATTTCTTGACACTTGAGTCTTCTCAGTTATAGAGATCACATATATGGTAACCACAACTGAGATTAGTTCTACTTTCTACACGTTTGAAACTATATAGATGAGATGTTTACTTCTCGACTCGTGTAGGTCTCGATAAGTCCAGAAACATACACTTACAGTTCGTGAGTGGGTTCTCATTCCATATGAAGGAAGTTTATCATATACAATAACAAATAATAGTAACTGTGTGTTGACAAAATTTCAAATAAGTCGATTTCCCTTATTCGACAACATACACTAGTTCAGTCCAAATCACAAACTCCCACTAAAACTCCCTCAGGAAGATGTAAACACATTATTAAACTACTTGACTTGATTAATTTTTCGTCTCTGTAATGAAACGGTCGCTTCCATACATATCAGTTTCGATACCAAAAAGGTCATCAGTACATACCTATACTCTCAACCTGGTAATTCTTTTGACTCACGCCTTCTTAACTACGAAAACTTGACACCACAACCTCTTCTAAGAACTCTCAGGGAATCTACCTTTCCTCTAGGTTGGTCAGGTGGGATTTCCTTCAGTCAGGACTTATAAATAACCTTCCTGACTACGACTTCGACTTTGAGATTATGAAACCGGTGGATTACACTTCTTGACTGAGGAACCTCTTCTGACTACGACCCTTTCTAACTTCCACCCTTCTCTTCCCCTGCTGTCTCCCACTCTACCAACCTACCGTAGTGGCTGAACTACCTGTGCTCAAACCCATTTGAGACCCTCAACCACTACCTGTCCCTTCGGACCACACGACATCAGGTACCCCAACGTTTCTCAGCCTGTGCTGACTCGTTGACTTGAAGTCTTTCTTGGACCTTTCTCCTATAACAAAGCGAACCTTCTCAAATCGTAGTTATGTCCACACACAACGATTTTCAGACGTGGTGAATAAAAATTAATAGTGTTGTTTAAGAAAATTCAAATTTATAACTTGAGTATAAAACTATGAAAACTGGAGCACAGTAGAGTTTCAACAAAACTATACTCCGACTTGAAACTGATTAAGACATTTTGGTTGTCGGTCGACAAGTTTTACACAAAGAAGAGACGAGTCTTTAAACAAGTCGAACTCGTTTTAGGTTTGAAATCCTCTTGACTTGAATCTGAACAATTACCGGTTGATCGAGAAATCTCATGTCAGATATCTTAATCTTATAAAAATAACATTTATGTCTCAAGTTTAAATTTCGAACCAAATCTAAACATAGGTTACGAATTTGACTTTAAGACACTATATTCACTCCAACAATCATGTCAAAACAAACGAGAGGTCCGAGTACCTTTCCGTTGAAACAGTAATGAGAGTCTGAACAGCAAAATCGATTGATTTGAATAAGAATACTTAAACTAGAAATCTCTAAGAATTTTATTAGAGTTCAATTTAGTGACCTTTTCTTAGGTGAGGGAGGGTGTAAGAAAGAGGAGAATGAGGGTAAAAGGTATTTAATAACAAACTAAAACTAACGTTAGTTCGTCCATAGAAAACTTTTAATTTCGTCCCGACGATTATTTGTTGGTGGAACCTAGTCACCTATCTTTCTGTGACTTCAATTTTAATCCGAATCACTTAAGAGGGTCGACTTCTCACCGTCCACACCGAATGAAACTTCGCCAAAACGGGTTTACGTCTTGTCTTCATTTTATACTGAAACTACTGTTTCTAACACTAACCGAATTATCACGGGGAAGGGGCAGTTTTACGGATCCAGAATTACGTATCTTTGACACTCATATAATGAAACGTTCCGTTTTTCTTAATTCCAACGTCCATCTTAATTACAATGAGTAGTTGACTGGGACTCCAACTCTTCCATCAGACCCAGTAGACCCACTCAGATTACATCAGTATTCCAAACAATTGACCCTCCGTCTTATAAATCACAGTCTGACTACTTTAGATTCCTTGTGAGTCAATCGGAACCGACACAAATTTCGATCTTCATCCGGTGTTTGATTCTGTACACCCGTGAGAGAACTTCGACCTTTTCTTTTGTCAAAAAGAGGACATCTAAGAGATCTTTCCTTATGTAAGGGCGACTGTGGTACTAAATTACTCTCTTACTAAAACCTGAAGTCTACAGGTCCTGTATTCCATTATTTAAAGACAACAAAAATTCGGGGACCCAAACACCGTCAATTAATGTCGTAGTCCTTCTTCAATTAAAACATGAAATTAAAAAGATGACAAGTCAAATGTTGAATTCAGGGCTACGTTTAGAAATCATAATAACCGTATAAATGGAAGGTACACGAAAAAAACTGGGGACGTGACTGTAACTTTTCCGTAAAGGTCTCCAAAAAACTTAGCAAGTAAACAAACCTTTGTAGGTAACTTTAGTATGGATTTCGGTTGGATTACGGTTAATATCTCGTGTGTCTTAGAGACTACCCGAATCCAACCTCAACTCAATCCACGTTTCGTCGAAATCAGAAATTTAAATCTTTATTCAGACCCTTCTCTTCCTGTACTTTTTTTACCATTGTATAGTAAGTATATACCTTTTATGATTTCGTACTTTTTGATGAATTGATGGGTGGGAGATTATTTAGACAACGTATAGGTATAAAGTCCTACATCGTATGTTAATACTTTCACAAGAGGTCAATTTTATGGACCTCTATTTTATGTACCTTTCGTACTAGTGGGATGACGTTTTGTTCCGTAATAAGAATTTTCGGAAGTGCTATAGTGGGCACATGTAGAATTACAACATAATTCTTGAACTAAGGAAAAAAGAACTCGATAAAAGATCGTATCGAATTCCCTTTCGATATAGACAAAGTCTGTGAAACTGACAGACCAAAGATTATAGTCGGAATTATTTTAGTTAAGGTTGAATGATACTGACATGTTATAGGTATATGGGAATTTATACTGGTATAAACCATATGTTCTTAGTTACAAGTATTCGGGTCACTAGAAACTGGTCAGTCATAAGTAACTGGAACACTTTCGTTCATGATACATAACAAAGGTTGTACTAAAAGAAAGTCCTTTAAAGAGTTAAATTTAAAGGGTTTAACCGTCGAAGTGAAAACTTTAACGTTGATCGGTGGTACTCTAAAAGTGTCACAAGTAGTATTAAACGTTTTACAACATCGTCCAACACACCCGTGTCAAGTCCTTAGTCTCCTTACACAGTTCAAAGAGTAAGTTTGCCTTCGTACTGAAATAACTAAACACTCCACCGTCTGTACGGTTCGGTAGGTTCATGGTCCTAAGATAGGTTCCGTCAAAAGACCTCTCCTTGTCGGGTACGACCCTCGAGAGACAGTACATGTCTTTAACTTAACACAAGGCTTGAGGTACAAGAGTAAAAGCTCAGTGTTTTTCGAATACCACTGTCATTTAAGGATAAGGTGCATAGTAAAAATTTTTTTATAAAAATCAAGTCTATGAATCTTAATCCAAGCATCCAAAGGTATAAAGGAAAGAGGGTGCAAAGAAGAACACAAAGGACTCTCATGTGAGTATTTTTAGTTCTATGTCCAGTCTTTTATTTACAGTAAGACGACATAACAAATAATAAGATAGGGTCCTAATTACTCTTGAGACAGATCTCATCAAATGACGAATTTTACACTGGCGTACTCTACGTCTGAAGGTCACAAACAGTTAATTTTCAACACGAATAAGGTTTCCGTCCTCTCATATATAAATCGAAGAACTTTCGTGAAAAATAAACCACCAAGCTAACTAAGTAAATGAAAAGGAATGTCACATTTGCAATTGGTTTCATTTAAACAGCTATACTAAAAAAAGAGTCATCATGAACCATCATCTATAAGAGTAAGACTTATTACAAGGAAAGTACGTCTACAGTGAGTTAAAAAAATATCTCGAAAGTGTAAGGAATATAAGAGTACATATCTTTGAGTCATTCTTAGTGAACATATTGTTATGACTAAGGATTCAAGGAGTTACCTTTAAGATTAAGTCATCCTGACTTTGTACCAGGTTCATAGAGAAATTATTAATGGGTCCACTAAGAATATTTGTCCAGTCAACAGATTTCTGAGTAGAAGTTTTCACAATAATATAGAAAACGAACTACTTCTTTGATTCCGGTTTTCGTTGAAAGATATCAGTGTCCGGTCCACCTTCGTCCAAGGTACATGGGAAAGGTAACCAACCACTATGAACCACACACACACACACACACACACACACACACACACACANGTAGAAGTTTTCACAATAATATAGAAAACGAACTACTTCTTTGATTCCGGTTTTCGTTGAAAGATATCAGTGTCCGGTCCACCTTCGTCCAAGGTACATGGGAAAGGTAACCAACCACTATGAACCACGCACACACACACACACACACACACACACACACACACAACCACTATGAACGAGGCACACACACACACACTTTCTGCTACTTTCACGGAAAGGAGAATCAAAAAAGGAAAAGGGCTATGGACCAAGAAACTTTACATTATACATATCTTACATTCAATGATATCGTGATCAACAACATATGACTATGTACTTATATGAAAACGGTTTCTTAGTAATAAAGATACTGTTGACAATACTTTTTAGACACCAATTTTTTTTTTTTCATAAGGAAAAGGTGACCACATAGACAATATACAGAAATCATAATCTTTTACCCCGAAAGTTTTGTGTAAAACCAATAACGTCAACGGTACTCGAATTATACTGACATTGTGTTTCTTTACAGTCGACCATACTAAGGGGAGTTTTATATTTCTCATGTCGACCGAAGAATAAAAACAGGTAAGATTTCTATGACGCCGATCGGATTAAACATGCCCGGGTGACCTAGTACGGATTAACTCAATTACTTCGAGAAGACATTGTTCTTGGGAGATTTCCTTTTATTTTGTGTTACTTTAAAGTTTTACGTTTAATCGGATCGAAATGACCCAAAGTAAGAGTACCCATCTTCCGTGTCATTTTCTTTTAGGAATTTGGGTTAATATGGTGTATAAGTTTCTAGTCCAAATGGATTTTAAGAGTGTGCATACCACGCACACAAGACCCCTCTTCTCGGGTCAGCGACCAACTAACAACAGTGAACTGGGAGGGACCCTATGTCTTTCGATAATAAACGACGAATTAGGATCACCGAACTAATAAAGGTCACAGACGACTGTAGAAGCTCTTAAATACCAAAAGTAGATTCGTTACCTTTCTATGTAACTTTTTCAATAAACGGTGTCACCTTTAAACGTGAATATCTTGAAACAAGTTCGAAACAGGGAAAAGTGATTCACCAAACAAGGAAAGACCATTGTGCACAAAGACTAAAGAACCAAGGAACCGACGTTTCTGGTGTATGTCGAAAGGTCCCGGTAACTCCAGTTCCATAAAGTTTTCATCGGTACAGAAATAAAAGGAGGACCCTATATTCTCTTGAAAGTCAGACAACTTAAATTAAACTGAAAAGGGAGAGTAAGTTAAAAGGTAATTTCAAATATACCAATCCTTTGAACATTCCTCATACTATTATCTTACCGATATAAAATGATCAAAATGAGTTTAATAATACAGTAATGTGTGAAAGTGTAAAGTATTCACATAAATTGACGACGTCACCGTTTTCGGTTATATTTGAATAAGAGAAGGACCTCATGACCTTTCTCCAATCACTTTGACCTTCTTTAAGACCGTAATGACATTAACAAATAACAAATCTTCACTTGTCTGAAGGATCTTTGGATTTTTTAGTTTCGATTTTAGATTTATTACTATTCTTTACACGGTCACGGACCTCGACGACGGACACGACTGTATACCAAACGTTCACCAACTTATTGGATTTTATTACTTCATACTGGCACCAGAGAACGACACAGAATCAAAGTCCAAGAGATACCCTAGTCCACCTGGAGAAACTTAAGATACAGATTCTGGAATTTTAGGACATAATTATAATTTTAAATTCACATATAACCCAGGTTGTGATCCGTTTATAACACCCTTCGTTATCTTTGGTTTTCTTACACGTCACTAGAACTCCCCTTTCGTTCAACAAACAACTCCACTTATCACCAATCTCTCTTAATCTTAAGGGAAAGACTAAGGGTGAATTGCTCGAGAGACTTCTCAGTGTGACAGAACCCTGAATGGAAACTTATGAATTTTACCTTACTAAATTGGTTCAGTCGTACAATGAAATAAATAAAAAAGAAAAAAACCTAGTCGACAGAAACTAGAGTCAGATCTTCTCCACCCACTTTGTTCCGGTGATGTCTCTTGTCATACTCAGAGGTGACACTCCAACCATCATGTCTGATGGACAAGACACCTTGTGTTTAGTCTCTTCTCACGTGTGCCCGACGACCTCTGATTTTCTTCGTCGTCGTCACACCAAATATACCAGAAAATGAAATGATTAATTTTTTTAATCACAGATAATTATAAGTGTTAAACAAATGTTCACATTAACCAATGTTATTTTAAAATGAGTTCACCTAAATACTCTACTAACCTAGACGGTGTTGAAGGACTAGATATTTCAATCCAATACCGGGTTGGGTATCCTGAAAAATTTACTTTATTAAGTCCGTTTCTGAGTCTTCATGGACCACGTAACGTTCGTAAATTAGTTGTCTTAACGGAGAGGAAGAGAGAGAGAAAAAAAAAAAGAACAAATAAGTCAAGTCAAGTAATCCAGTCAGTACAGGCTGAGAAACGTTTGGGTACTTGGTGTCGTACGGTCCGGAGGGACAGGTAGTGGTTGAGGACGTCAAGTGGTTTTGGGTACAAGTAGCTCAGTCACTACGGTAGGTTGGTAGAGTAGGAGACAACGGGGAAGAGGAGGACGGGAGTTAGAAAGGGTCGTAGTCCCAGAAAAGTTTACTCAGTCGAGAAGCATAGTCCACCGGTTTCATAACCTCAAAGTCGAAGTTTTAGTCAGGATAGTTACTTATGGGTCCTGACTAGAAAAACAAATAATTCCACGGAAAAATTTAACCGTCTTTAAGTACTAAAATGATCTTATATACGTAAAGTAGACCCGTTCGCTTCTGATAGTACTTGTAACTGTATTTCAGACAAAAGTTTCATCCCACTACCAATACCGCGTCTTCTTAGTAGCTACACTGAGTTTTACTCCAATTTAGGGTGTATAGATGAGTGTAGGACTACCGTAGGTTTGAGACAGAAGTACGGAATTTGTAAGTATGGACTCTGAGAAGTTCTTGTCCTCTGTTACAACAGACTTACCGAGTTTTCCTTTGGTCATTAGCTCACTGATAAATCACGTCGCGCCACCGACTTGGAACGGTCTCGGTCCAGTGTCCTCTGACGGAGACCTGTCACTGCGAGA
Organism: Capra ibex; assembly: GCA_006410555.1. Lineage (NCBI taxonomy): Eukaryota > Metazoa > Chordata > Mammalia > Artiodactyla > Bovidae > Capra > Capra ibex. The sequence goes on from SJYO01053324.1 coordinate 754,462, forward strand.
AAGTGCAACCTCGGGTTCTTGGGAGATCGGTAGTTCGTCAAAGTTATGACGCGGAAATGAAAAGAGAGGAAAACAGTGGGACGTCAATTTGCAACTTTCTTAAGTCAAGAGATCTCACTCGCTTCCGGAGTGACCACCGAGTCTACCCCATTATTCAGACGGACGTTTCGTCCTTAGGACCCAAGCTAGGGACCCGACCTTTCTAAGGGACCGCCTCCTTTACCGTTGGGTGAGGACACAAGAACGGACCCCTTAACGTACCCGTCTCCTCGGACCCCATCAGGTACCCCAGTGTTTCTCAGTCTGTGACTCGTTGATTCGTGTCGTGTCGGGTCTCAACCGATTGAGTTAAAGTGCAAAATTCTGGTTAGAACTTTTAAAGTGTACTGTACGTAAAATAACTTTCGTTGTTCAATAAAGGACGATAAATTCTTCACTGTAAACAATATAAACGTGTGTTGGATGATCGTACGACTCACATTTCCGACTTCCATTTTGTGATAAAATTTTATAACCTTTTTTATATATTTTAGACAATTTATACACTTTTTCACTTACTTGTCGAAAGGAGAATTCTCTTTTGTAGAATTCCCCTAAAAAATTTCTTCACTATAAAAGGGAGACACTCCATCATTTTTCGTTATAATAAAAATAACTCAAGGTCTTACGAGTGTACACTTTCTTACCGTAATAGTCACTGTTGTACCAATAAATCCCTTTATGTACACACAGACACACACACAATAAAAATCATTGTTTTGTCCCGAAGGGGCCACTAAGTCTACCATTTCTTAGACGGACGTCACGTACTCTGGACCCAAGCTAGGGACCCAACCCATAGGGGACCTCTTCCCTTACCATTGGGTGAGGTCTTACGAACGGACCTCTTAAGGTACTTGCCTCCTGGGACCGTCCGATGTCAGGTGCACCAGGGTTTCTCAGTCTGTGATGACTCTCCGAAAGTGTGTCATTGATTTGTTTCTTCCTGATAGGTGTGGTCATATATAATATATGTGTGTTCGTTAACTTTTTCCCCGATCCTAGACTCTAAGAAAAGACAAGTGGTGTCACCAGGTCCCGAAGTAACATTCGACATTGACTTTCAGAAACAAATATCCATTCCTAAAGAAAAGAGTAACTATACTGACGTCTTTATCAAATCTAAGGATACCAACTCATATCTTACATATAAAATCCCTCCACGACCATTTTATTTGAAACGAAAGACTTATATTTTAAATTTTTCATGTCTTTTATTGTATTACCTGTCTATAGATAATTTAGGATGACAACACAGTGTAATCCAATTTTTTTTTTTCAGTAATATCAAACAGGTAAGTGAAGAGGGTGAAGAGAGTGGTTTCTTGTCTTCACTGGATTAGAATCATATATAATAGATATACTTTCAAACATATGGATTATGTATACGTAAACAGAATTTATTTTAAATCGTATCCAAAAGCACAATATCTCGAAATGTATTTAACTGTAATATTAAATGTATTTACCACAAGATGAACCAAACACACAAGTTATAATGTAAAATTTTTAGGTATTTTATTAGTCTGATATTTCTTGTTTTAATACACGTTTACAGTCAAGGAAACCTCTTTTATAGGAATAATTTTGGATATCAGGTCTAGTAACTAAAAATAAAGGAATTTATAAAGTAACTTAATTATTTAGTATCAAACAATTAGGAAAAATTCAATTAATCGGAGATCCACTAAAGACCAATAAAACTCGAGATTTATCATGACGTCAACAATAAGAATATACACAGAGAAATAAATGTATTCCCTCTTTAAGAGATCTCTAAACGGACAAATTAAACACATTGACTTATCGTTTTTATTTATTTATTTATTATAATTTTTCTTCTGAGAAGTTGAAATTATCTATAAAGGTTTAAACAGAGTAATTATTTAACAAAGGCACCAAGGATTACTTCGACTTATATACGAATATGAATTAAACGTAAAGTAGAAGACATTCAACAATCAATAACAGGAAAAGGTAAAAAGGTATAATCTAGTAATAAGAATAATCACCTATTTTCAAGGAAATGATTAAGACTCAATCTATGTAACGTCTATATCAGAGATCCAGATTCCGATAGGATAATGAAACATTATTAAACAAAACGAATTGGTTAAAGCTCAAAAATTAAAATCAAATCAGTTTATATAGTCAGAATTACTAATAACGAAAGAGTAATACAGATTCTTTGATAAAAACACGATTTCAATATTTGTATAATATAGTTGTTCTAACTGAAAAGTATAAATGTAGAAATTGAGTAAGCTTCAACTGAAAGGAGACCACACTTCACCACTACATTAAAACAAAGAGATTTACCTATGTATCAAAAAGGTTGAGGTAAAGAACTGATCAGGTAAGAAAGAGACTAAACTTCGTGACGGAGACAGGGTTTGAATCTCACTCAAGGGTTTGAAAATACCCTTGGAAAAGATCAAAGAAATGGACTGGTAAAAATTTTGGAACAGTGAAAGTTATTAAATGTAGAGACCCTGGAATGAAAGTAAATTGAAAACTTTAAATACGTGTATGAAAAAAAGAATAATAAGACAAATTATAAATCTTTTCATTTAATAGAAAACGAAATAGGGAGGAAAATAAAAAACAATATAAATAAGGATAAAGGAAAAAAAAGATAAGGTAAATAAAATTGGTCAGTAATCTTCAACAAAAAATTAAAACCACAAGTTAACTATTAAAACAAAATAATAAGAAAAATTACAAAAAAAGAAATTTATAAAGTGATCAAAGATTAGAAAGGATAATGGGAAAAAAAAGAAATCCAAATCATTCAGAAAAAGATAAATAACTAGACTTTCTAATCGTGTAAGCAAAACCCAAATAGATACACATAGGTCGAAGGCCCATGAGTGACAGGATCTCGACTAAGAAACCTGACAAGAGTCATCGTTAGTCAATAACTCGATTTTTGTAAGAAAAATCATGTCACATACGGTACATTTATACTTATACCGTCATATTATAGATTAAAAGTTTAATAACTTTCAATCTTATAATTATAGTTGGTGTTTTGACGAAAAGTAACAAACAAGTGGTTCAGATGACCTCTTGTCCTATAATCACGTATATATTAGTTGGTACAAACCGAAGGTTGAAAGTATCTTGGTGATGTTTTCGCCAACAAAGAAAGAAGTAACGAGTTCTTTTAAAATCGGGTCAATTGATGGGTAATTTTGTGTGTGTGTGTGTGTGTGTAGGTACATATATCCACCCCGTCACCATTTATTAGGTGGACGATCACGTCATCTGTGTTCTCTGTCCTCAAGTTAGAGACCCAGTCCTTCTAGGGGACCTTATCTTTTACCGTTGGGTGAGGTCATAAGAACAGACCCTTCAAGGTACCTGTCACCTCGGACCACCCGATGTTAGACACCTCGTCGTTTCTCAGTCTGTACTCACTTGTCTGTGTGTGTGTACTTACGTGTGTGTGTATGTACGTGCGTATATAAATATACTTATGTGCACACATATACGTATATATATTTATACATTTTACGTATAAAATACTTTCTTTCTTTCACTTTCACAATGAACGACTCGACATAGACTGAGAAACGTCTCCATACTCGACATCGGGTATCCAGGACAGGTACCCTAAGAGGTCCGTTCTTATGTCCTCACCCCACGGTAAAGGAAGAGGTCCCCTAGAAGTACTGGGTTCCTAACTTACGTCCAGAGGGTGTAACTTCCGTTTAAGAAGAGGTAGACTTGGTGATCCCTTAAGGGGTATGTATAAAATATCCCAATCGTTTTTTCAAATAAACCCAGAAAGGTATTGTAGAACACACACACACACACACTCACATATTACTAAGATACGTTTCCAGTGGACTGGTGTACCTGTAGGGATCTACCAGTACGATACATGTACGATCATTTCATTACGAGTTTTAAGAGGTTCGGTTCGAAGTTTTCATGCACTTGGCACTTGAAGGTCTACAAGTTCGACCTAAATCCTTTCAGTTTCCTTGGCCTCTAGTTTAACGGTTGTAGGTAACCTAGTAGCTTTTTCGTTCTCTCAATGTCTTTTTTATAGATGAAGACGAAATAACTGATACGGTTTCGGAAACTACACATCTGGTGTTGTTTGACACCTTTTAAGAATTTCTCTACACTTATGGTCTGGTGGACTGGACGGAGAACTCTTTGGACATACGTGCAGTCCTTCGTTGTCAAGCTTGACCTGTACCTTGTTGTCTGACCAAGGTTTAACCCTTTCCTCATACAGTTCCAAATTGAATATACGTCTCATGTAATACTCTTTGAGACCCGACCTCCTTCGTGTTCGACCTTAGTTCTAACGGCCCTCTTTATAGTTATTGGAGTCTATACGTCTACTGTGGTAGGAATGTCGTCTTTCACTTCTTCTTAAATTCTCGGGGAACTACTTACACTTTCTCCTCTCACTTTTTCAACCGAATTTCGAGTTGTAAGTCCTTTGTTTCTAGTACCGCAGACCAGGGTAGTGAAGTACGGTTTATCTACCCTTTGTCACCTTTGTCACTCTCCGAAATAAAAGAACAAGAGGTTTTAGTGACGTCTACCACTGACGTCGGTACTTTAATTTTCTACGAACGAGGAACCCTCTTTTAAATGCGGGTTGGATCTGTCGTATAATTTTTTGACTCTGTAATAAAACGGTTATTTCTAGACAGATCAGTTCCGATAACAAAAAGGTCATCAGTACATACCTACATCTCAACCTGATATTTCTTTCGACTCGTGGTTTCTTAACTACGAAAACTTGACACGACGACCTCTTCTGTGAACTCTCAGGGATCCTGACGTTCCTCTAGGTCGGTCAGGTAAGATTTCCTTTAGTCAGGACTTATAAGTAACCTTCCTGACTACGACTTCGACTTTGAGGTTATGAAAGTGGTAGACCACGTTTCTTGACTGGGTGACCTTTTCTGGGACTACGACCCTTTCTAACTTCCGTCCTCTTCTTCCCCACCTGTCTCCCACTCTACCAACCCACCGTAGTGACTGAGCTACCTGTACTTAAACTCATTCGATACCCTAAACCACTACCTGTCCCTTCGGACCGCACGACGTCAGGTGCCTCAGAGTTTCTCAACCTGTCCTGACTCGCTGACTTGATTTGACTATGTTTTCACGAAAATATGTCGACTAACATATTGTTGGTAAAACAACATAAACGTTCATCGAGGTACCAGCCAATCGAATAAAAGATATTAATGTGTTAAAACATTTAGTATCGAGTGATGAATTTTATCCCGACTTTTACCACAGTATTACCTGTTGAGGGTAAATTCTAATAAAACATAATTGAATAGTTTTTGTTGGAACTGACAAACTACGGTAGTACAAGACAATGGAAATACAAGTCCACAAGAAAAGTAAACGTTGTAATTCTTTAAATAAGCCCTGACGTTCGACGTCGTATACAAGTTTTGACTTCTTTGTTTTATAGAACCCAGTCATAACGTGTTCCTTTTGAATTTACGAGAGTAGTGAAGTGAAAAATCCAGATAATTAAATTCACTAACACGACGACACAAGATTCGATAAAAGAATAACGAAGTCACAAAATTTCAACACATAATGAAGTTTAGACAGAAGTAAACGGTCAATAGAGTTGACGTCACGAAGAAAAGAAACGTTTCATAGAATAAATCAAAAGTTTCCGTGCAGATGTAAAAGAAAAGAGTATAGATGACGATTACTATTGTGAAAACGGACTTTATAAATCAATTAAAGTACATAAGAGAGAATTACAGACTGTAATAGTCCTGCGTAAACAACAATTATCTTTACATAAGGAGAGAAATGTGACTGAAAGAACGACGTGTAAACATCTTACTGAATTCTCGAGAAATTCAGGGACTTTGTGAAATTTACAAGTACTGACGTCGTGTCCGTACTTTAGACTAGTACAGTGACAATGTATAGAAACTACCAAATGGTCACCCTACTCCTCGATTGACAAATCGTCCTGGAGACCCGAGGGTGGTTGGGGTCGTTGTCAAAAAGGGTAGTATTTACGACAGGTCAGGGTGATTCATAAGAGACAAAGAGGGTCACATATGTAGGTGGACGATAAGGAAGGTACATTAAGGACCAGAAAACGTGTGGTAGACCATTTAGAAAGGACAGACAATGGTGGACTCAGAAACTTTGGAGAAAACTTTTGACAAGATTTACGGAAACTATCTATACTAGTCATAGGATAAAAGTACACTCATTATGGAAATATTTTTATGGAATATAAGGTAATTACGTAAAATTAGACGTTGATATATACATAAGGTAAAAAGGAGATTTTATACTCGAGAAATAACACCCATATCATCCAAAGAATAACAAAAAAATAACGGATTATTCATGGTTTTACCGACCGTACTTGTGTACACTAGTTATTTTAGTCAGACTTACTTAATTAACACTTTACGTGACAGGGATAACGGTGAAAAAACAACCCGTATAGAACTGTGTTTCTTAGAAACAGATCATACACCACATATAAATCGTTGAAACTTTAACACACGTATAATGAAGAGAATAGAACAACAACAACAAGTCAGCGGGTCAGTACAGACTGAAACACTGGGTATCTGACGTCGTACGGTCAGGAGGGACAGGGAGTGGTAGAGGGCCTTAAGCGAGTTCAAGTACAGGTAACGGAGTCACTACGGCAGGTCGGTAGAGTAAGAGACTACGGGAGAAGGGGAAGATGGGAAATAACCATCTTCGACCTCGACGTGAGAAAAGGTCGAAGTCCCTAAAAAGGTCACTCAGTCGACAAGTATAGTCCACTCGTCATAAAACCAGTGGACCGGTGAAGAAAATAGATAGAAAGAAACTTTTATAAAATCATATAATATTTTTTATATAAAATTTATTATATAAGAATACATAGTATTTCTTACTAAGTACCTTTGTAATTTTACTTATTGGTGAGTCTTTGCAATCAATTCGTTGTGGACACGTAAATTTTGTTTTACGACAAGACATATTTTACTAAAATATTCCATAATACAGTATCCTATAGAGAAAAGGAGAATAAAGGGATAGTAGTAAACAATAAGTTTAATTATAATCAACTTGAAACGGGAGTATAGGGCGCCTCTGTAAATACACTACTCTTCAACGATACTCACTTCCCGGTGGAATATGCAGTACAAACATTTGGTAGCTGACTCCTACGTCAACAAGTCTTGAGGAGATACAGGAAACACAAATAATCTGTATCAATTGTAAACCGAAGAATCTTCAGATATTATAATTTTGCGACATTAATAATAAACTAAAGCTTAAGTTAGGTCACCAACGTTCGTGTGGTTTGACGAGAGAGTCTTTTAGAGACATCCCATAGTCGTGTCGTTTAAGACATCACTTCTTGAACGCCTCTAGGACCAATAGTCGACACCGCATCTGTACACACCTCCTCTCCTTTCCGACGTCAAAGAACGGATTCGTCACAATTAGTCCTAGAATGGTGCCGTCAATTTTAGAAAGTTCAACATAAAGGTGTACCACTTCATAAACTTCAATCCTGACCCACAATGTAGGACACGAGATAAAAGGTGGAGGTTCACACTAAATGTTACGGAAACGTGTACCATTAATAATTTATTTTACGACTCCATTTGTCCTAACGGTACATTAAGAAGAGATGATTTATAAAAATCATCTTACCGTTCTTAAGGAAAGTTTATCGTACCACAATAAGGAAATTTTTAGTCAAAGATGGTCCATCATTGAAGACGGACATAATACAAAATCATAAAAGACGGTACATAGAGTCAAATATTTGAATAATTTGACCTCAATTATTAGGACTAGGATACCAGAACGTATCTTCGTTGAAGTGTCTAAGAATCAGTAATAAGTACCGTTTACACAGGACCCTATTGAAGACTGTTATGAAACACATATGATGACAAATTGTGACTATTGGAAGTCTAAAGTTTTCTTATTGGATATATCACGAACCTACACAATTCTCGGACATATTTCATGGTGATTTAAGTACTATTTTAGGTTTTGATTTACAGTCATATAAATGAGAATACAAGTTGTTACACGTAACATATAAGTCTCTTTTCCTTCCCCCTACTTTCAGTAGTTCCATGAGAGTTAAGTTACATCTCTAGTGTGCCTTTAGTACTAAAATCATCCTGTCCTCAAGAGTTTATATTTATACGTAGTCTTAGTGGACCTTCCGAACAATTTGGTATCTACCAACCCAAGGCAAAGATGAAAAACTAAGTCATCTGAACCCAACCCCGGGTTCTTAAACGTACAGATTATCCAAGGGTCACTACGACTTTGACGATGAGACCCTGATAGAAATCTTGGTGACACCAACTCACATTCATCTTACTGTTTCTACTTAACTTCTACGACGGTCTTACCTTTATCCTCTACTAGTTAACTAAATTCTTCAATCCCTCCGAAAAGTTTCTTGGATTGTGAACTCGATTCCATACTTTCTAGGGTACCTCAAGAGATTCGTCTAGTCTTAATTTCATGAGGACCGACTCTCTTACCGCAAACGTCTTCGTTACACCCCATAAGTGTCTCAAGATTCAAAATTATCAACCGTCAAGTTCCGTACAGTCCCTTTCACCTTTTTCCTTTCATTCTCTCCAACCCCCATCGGAAATTTCCTTTTTATAAGGTTAGTCCTTTTGGGTCCAACTTCATAAACGTCAAAACTTTCTACCGAGAATGACGTCACACCTCCGTCTTACCTACCCTACTTAAGTCATGACTTCAATTTTATCTGACATGTACTACTTCCAATCATCGTCACCCCGATTTCTCCTCTTTCTCTACCCCATTGAGTTTTCCGTCGTAGTCATCGTTAACCTATACCGGTGTTTCCTTTGTATTGGGGACTTCCATGAAAAATCCAACCGGATGACCAAACTACCTCCGTACATGACTCTAACCCGGAAGTCTCTTATCGTATATAAGTACTTCCAAACCGACACCCCTTATTAAACTGAAAGACAGACACTTTACACGTTGATCTCTACAAGTCCCTTCTTTGTACCTACACTTTTATACCTAATAAAACAGCCATATAAATCTATAAATAGATTGTGGTCTTATAAGGATATGAACATAGATCGATGGATCTGTTTTTGTCTTAGTGTGTATTGTGATTTAATTAATAATACCGGAGTTAGATGTCTTTAAGATAAATAAAACTGAAATATTATAATCCTCGTAGACTTTACACTTTAACATCTTTTGTAGTCTTTCTCGTATTTCATATTATCCATTAATAATTTCAAAGTTTAGTATTGGTATTTCGGTGACGGTAAAGGGGGTCGTTTGTAGTATATCATACTTAGATAAAACCTTCGGACAAACTTTACGTCTTAATAAGGTCATTCAACCTTCACCATGATATTGTTTTGAATTATAGTACACAAATATCAATAATATCTATAACTGTAATACAAAATGTTTGTGCTATCTTAGTCTTTAACGACGTCCATAATACACGGTTGTTAACGAACTTTTCACACACGTAATTATAAATTCTCCTTTGTTTTTTCGGAAGTCATTAGAAGGTTGTAAAACCCTAAACAATCTTCTTATCTATTTATCAAACACGTTTATAATAAGGTATTCTACGTACGTATACCTTAAGATAGGTAATAGTATAACCTCCTAATTTTCCGATAACCCCTATAGAGTAAACATTTATATTTAACTGTGTTCAGTAAAAAGACGATTTTACAAACGTCGTGGAAAGGACAATTCGTTTTGATGTAGGTTTCGAGTCGGAACACTCCTTGGTCGGGTCCGATCAGAAAAGAAGGAATTATGGATTGTGTCACGAATCCCGTACAATCATGTTATGACATCCTAGGTCTCTTGACACTTATACATCTATGTCTCCTTAGAGTATAAACCCCCCGTCTGTCATTCAATACCTAAGAACTGACACGTCTCCAAGTCACGGGGTCGGGGGTGCAACGAGTTACCAGTTGACATAAATTATTTACAAATCTTAGTGATGTAAATAACGTTGGTAAAAGATAAAGAAAAACACTGAATTTGTGGAAAACTTTTGGATCCGTCACTGAAAAAGGAACAGATTTAATAAGAACTCGTTATCTATCCGAATGATTAAAAAGAACGTAAAATTACCTTTAAAACACCCGAATTTGTCAAGAAACGGTGAGTGTTTTATTTGTCTAATTCAGATGAAACGTCGGTGTAAAAATCTCTACAGTCAGGTCTGACTTTAAAAGTAGATTATTTCCGTCTATCCCAGCCCTTTTCCTGTCTCAGATTCATTACGAAGTCAAGTAAGTCAGCGAGTCAGCACAGACTAATAAACACTGGGGTACTTAGCGTCGTGTGGTCCGGAGGGACAGGTAGTGGTTGAGGGTCTCAAGTGAGTCTGAGTACAGGTACCTCAGTCACTACGGTAGGTCGGTCGAGTAGGAGACAGCAGGGGAAGAGGAGGACGGGGGTTAGGGAGGGTCGTAGTCAGAAAAGGTTACTCAGACGAGAAGCGTACTCCACCGGTTTCATGACCTCAAAGTCGAAATCGTAGTAAGGAAGGTTTCTTTAGGGTCCCAACTAGAGGAAGTCTTACCTGACCAACCTAGAGGAACGTCAGGTTCCCTGAGAGTTCTCAGAAGAGGTTGTGGTGTGAAGTTTTCCTAGTCAAGAAGCCGTGAGTCGGAAGAAATGNTCATGACCTCAAAGTCGAAATCGTAGTAAGGAAGGTTTCTTTAGGGTCCCAACTAGAGGAAGTCTTACCTGACCAACCTAGAGGAACGTCAGGTTCCCTGAGAGTTCTCAGAAGAGGTTGTGGTGTCAAGTTTTCCTAGTCAAGAAGCCGTGAGTCGGAAGAAATGTCAGGTTGAGAGTGTAGGTATGTACTGGTGACCTTTTTGGTATCGGAACTGATCTGTCTGGAATCAGCCGTTTCATTACAGAGACGAAAAGTTATACGATAGATCTAACCAGTATTGAAAGGAAAGTTCCTCATTCGCAGAAAATTGAAGTACCGACGTCAGTGGTAGACGTCACTAAAACCTCGGGGGTTTTTATTTTAGACTGTGACAAAGGTGACAAAAGGGTAGATAAAGGGTACTTCACTACCCTGACCTACGGTACTAGAAGCAAAAGACTTACAACTCGAAATTCGGTTGAAAAAGTGAGAGGAGAAAGTGAAAGCAGTTCTCCGAAAAATCAAGGATAAGTGAAAGACGGTATTCTTACCACAGTAGACGTATAGACTCCAATAACCATAAAGAGGGCCGTTAGAACTAAGGTCGAACACAAAGAAGGTCAGGTCACAAAGAGTACTACATGAGACGTATATTCAATTTATTCGTCCCACTGGTCTATATTGGAACTACATGAGGAAAAGGACAAACCTTGGTCAGACAACAAGGTACAGGTCAAGATTGACAACGAAGGACTGGACGTATGTCTAAAGAGTTCTCCGTCCAGTCCACCAGACCATAAGGGTAGAGAGAGTCTTAAAAGGTGTCAAATAACACTAGGTGTGTCAGTTTCCGAAACCGTATCAGTTATTTCGTCTTTATCTACAAAAAGACCTTGAGAGAACGAAATAACTGGATATTAACAACAACTTCTTAATTCTTTCTTTGTCGTGTGTTTTCGCAGGAAGTCATATTGTACTTACACATACAACCAACGATGTATATCTTAATAAATTACTTGAACGATATGAGAATCTTACTTTAGTGACAACAACAAAAAAAAGACACTTTTAAACTCCGTTTTACAATCCCTCACTCCTCTTTCACATCCTTACACGGTTTTGAGTTAACAACTAAGACACTTGATTTAAATCAGTCCGGGAGAAACTATATATGTCTATTTATTAGTATAAGAAAGTAAAAGAGAGTACAAGTGTAGGTTAGACTCAATGTAAGTCCTTTTTAGATTCAGTGAGAAGTATTTATTCTGGACATCAAATTCAAATTTCAAATTCCGTTTGAAATTTTGAAACGGAAAAATTCAAGTGTCAATCTCTAGGAGATGAACAAACGTGACATTTCATACCTTCCACAAACGTCTCACGTTATTGTCAACAGTATAGACTACACACTATATTAATGTAGTGAAATTATTTTATCTACTGATCTAACAGGGACACTGAAATACGGACTACGACCTAATTAAACGAAAATGAACAGAAATAAATATATTATCACCCAAAAAAAAAATCAAAGTCAGAGACAAAATAAATAAATAAAAATTTAAATTTTATAACACAACCAAAACGGTATGTAACTAACTTAGACGATACCCACATGTACACAAGGGGTAGGACTTGGGACGAGGATGGAGGGAGGGGTAGGGTAGGGAGACCCAGTACGGTCACGTGGTTGGGGCTCTTGGGACATAGTACGTACCTTGGACTTTACTACTAAGCAAAGTGTACACTATTAAATGTGCAAAGTTACGGTAAGAGGGTTTAGTAGTGTGGGAGCGGGAGGGTGTCTCAGGTTTTCTGACAAGATGTGTACACACAGAGAAAACGACAGAGTGTATGTCCCAATAGTAATGATAGAAAGATTTAAGGTTTATATACCCAATCATATGATATAACCACAAAAAGAAAGACCGAATGAAGTGAGATATATTATCCGAAGTCAAATTAGGTGGAGTAATATTGACTAAGTTTACATAGGAAAGATTACCGACTCATTATAAGGTAACACATATACATGGTGTCGAAAGAATAGGTAAGTAGACGACTACCTGTAAATCCAACGAAGGTACAGGACCGGTAATATTTGTCACGACGCTACTTGTGACCCCATGTGTACACAGAAAGTTAAGACCAAAGGAGCCACACATACAGGTCGTCACCCTAACGACCCAGTATNGGAAAGATTACCGACTCATTATAAGGTAACACATATACATGGTGTCGAAAGAATAGGTAAGTAGACGACTACCTGTAAATCCAACGAAGGTACAGGACCGGTAATATTTGTCACGACGCTACTTGTGACCCCATGTGTACACAGAAAGTTAAGACCAAAGGAGTCACACATACAGGTCGTCACCCTAACGACCCAGTATTCCGTCAAGATAAAGGTCAAAAAATTCCTTACAGGTGTGAGAAGAGGTATCACCGACATGATCAAACGTAAGGGTGGTTGTCACATTCTCCCAAGGGAAAAGAGGTGTGGGAGAGGTCGTAAATAACGAACATCTGAAAACCTATCGTCGGTAAGACTGACCGCTCTTTACCATGGAGTAACACCCAAACTAAACGTAAAGAGACTATTATCACTAAAAGATTAATCATTTTCAGGAAAGAGAGAACCTGTACTTGTAGGAAGAAAAGATTTAAATAAAAATTTTAACACTGATGAATACTTTCAGTCGTATAGAGAACCAAAATCTATTTCAAACGAACCTCAAGTCGTCACTCAGTAAATTCACTCTAACTGTTACTTAACTCACTTACTCAAAATTATCGAGACCCCCTTCTCACGTACAGACCACTTTTACATATAAGTAAAGTGACTCACCTCATTTCACTTTTCTTGGGTGTCTTTGACACACAACTCGAGATTCACTATTGTTTTATAGACTTTTATAGATTTTTTACAGAGAAGAGAGTCTATAATTGAAAGGAAAACGATACATTTTTGTGGATTATCTATCTTACAGGGGAACCACGAAAGTTTGAAGACTCTAATTTTACGAAATTACCTGTAAAACAATAAAGTACAGGAAAATAGAATAAATTAAGTAATAAGGAATAACTTTATCAATTCCGTCAAAAGTCCCGGAAGATTTATAACGGTAGTCCTTTATTACATAGGGGTACTTAGACAACCTCCTCCCTCCAGTCACAATATTGTCGACATTATCATCTATTATAGGTTTAACTAATGGAATATCACTATGAAGAACCCTTTACACACGAAGAACTAACTGTGGCAGTCATCGAAAACAATAATACCCTGTGATGACAGGTATCCGAGTGTGTCTCGACCTGAGTTGACTTCGTTGAATCGTGTATGGTCAATGACTATAAAACTAGTCCTACTAAAACCATTAAATTTCTTCAACGATGAAAAAAAAAGAAGATCAAATAAAACTCTAGTCAGTTCTGACCAAAGTTAGTCTTTCTGATTTTCCACTTACCATATCGAACAGGAACCGTCATAGAGATCCGTAATTGTCCAAACGTGTCCTCAACTCTACCGTAGACTTCGTAATTATCTTATACTGTCTTTACCAAAATATGACTCCTTCTGACTTCCAACAGAGACCTTGACGGTTCATAGTCGTGTCTATTCCTACTTTACTTTACATTTTATAAGTAATCTAATAAAAGATGATTCAAATACGTGTGTACTTAAGATTTTAATAAGATGATCTTAACTTTATATTTGTTTTACATTTATAATCGACGTAAGTATAACATCAGTACTATAACTTGTCATCAATCTTTGACAAAACGTATCCATTTTTAACGTCTTATTTATCGTCACGAAGGATTTATGAGAATGATTACAAAAAGGAATTCACTATGTTTAATACGTCGTAAAAATCCCCTCTCTCTTCTCGAAAATAATAAAGGTATAATATCCATCTTTTCCCGAAGGGACTACCGAGTCTCCAATTTCGTAGACGGACGTTACACCCTCTGGACTCAAGTTAGGGACCCAGTCCTTCTAGGGGACCTCTTCCTTTACCGTTGGGTGAGGTCCTAAGAACGGACCTCTTAGGGTACCTGCCTCCTCAGACCACCCGATGTCAGGTACCACAGCGTTTCTCAGCCTGTGCTGACTCACTGAAGTGATATCCATCTTTTTCACTTTGTTTTCGTTAGAAGGACTTCCAATCTCTATACCAATTATCAGTTCTTTCTACCGAGGTAAATAAAACTTAACTCTTTCTTTTTTTTTTGTGTAAGTTAGACTGAAATTCGGTCAAAATTATAATTACCCTGAATAGACCGATTAACGATGTCTGGGTCTTACTTGACTGAAAACTTCTCCCGGACGTCCAAACATACTCTATTAAGCCCCAGAGGGGTCAGAGGACTTTGGGTTGTTTGACTTGAAAAGAAGTAAGAAAACTACCACCTTTACAACAATGTAACAGGAAATTGACAACAAAAAAAAAAAGAAATTCGGTCTTTCATGTGTACATTAAGTTTTCCCCGAACAGATCAGAAGGGCTTTCCAACAACAGATTAGATAAAGAGTCACGGAGATTACTCCTACTCAGTTCATGGGGAGACTCGTCAAGAAGACAATTGGGGGAAACATCTTAAAAAACACTACAAATTAGAATTAAATAAGAGAAACATCGACACCTGGTAATAAGAAGTAGAGTCGGAAAATAATGATAAAATTTTTTTAAAATACCAGGAACTTTTAATGAGTATTAACGAAAAAGGGATTTACTCCGTAAAGGGACTTCAGTAAAGTACATGTACTGACAGGACACCTACACCACGTCTTTCAGCATAAAGACGTCACAATAACTATTCGTTTGGGGAGAGAGGAGTCTAGTATTTGGACCTGGAAAAATACAATTTTCTCGTAGTATCTTCTAAACCCCCTCCGAACCAAAACGACAAACAATCCCACCTCCTCTCGAATCTCTAATTAAAGACTGAGAATGATTAGAAAAACGAAGTGAAAGAAATAAACATTTTATTTCAATACTCAGTTTCGGTGTGGAGTAACCACCGATTGATTTCTCAAATTAGGTCGAAATGACTGTGGTCTTGAACGAACAATATAAATTATTCTCTTGAGTGTCTTATGATGGGTATAGACAAATATTTAATACAACCCCTTTTTTTCGTAAAACATAAGTCACAGTGTTAACAACTGACGACCCAAATTAAAGACATAGCGGTGGATTTTACATTAAAAATAAGGGTGGTTGAAACCAAGAAAAGATTCAAATCGAAAAACTGTATTAAAGGATCACGGTATATTAGTCGGACTTTCTCTGGCACTCGTTCTCGACAGTGGTCTTTCAGGAGAAAACTAGGAGTCCTACTCAAAACCGAAACACAACTATCTGAGGAATAGTCTCGTACGAGAGCCTCTATTACCCGCTAAAGGAGTCGAATGTCTCGTCAAATAAATATGTCAAGGTGTCCGAAATGATATCCCTGTTTAGTATAGAGAATTGATACTCAAAGGGAATTTTGTTTCGTTTGTGTTCCCCTTCTTTAAGTGAATAGACAAGTAGTGTATGACCAAAAGATTTAGATCTTTCTGTCTAATTTTTTTTTTTTAAGGTGACACTGAAACGAATTAACAATAACGGAGTCTTTACATTATAACAAGAGGATCGTTCCATGTACTTCTTTTGGTAACCAAAACTCAATGAAGTGAGACGTTTTATGAAAAAAAAAAAAAACGATACAAATACATATCTATGATATTCACTATTAACTTTAAGTACCTACCAAAAATAACATCTTAAGAGTAGGAGGGACGTGGGGAATTAAAGAAGAATCAAACGAAGATATACAGACGTCAACTTATAAGGTCTTTTATCTCACGTCGACAAGTGATACTTCGCAACGAGAACAACCTTGGTCGAGTGGAATGGGGAAATGCCTCTGGATCGTGAGTGGTCCTTTTCAACCCCACCTCGTCATCTCTCATAATCATCCTCTCGGAATTTTCTCCTCAAATGACATTTTCTCAAATGATTACTGTTCTTTCGTATTGAACAAGTTGGGATCGTTATTTGTCGTTTATCCTAATAACGAATACCATTTTTTATCCGAATAACGAAGCTACCTCATACGGTACCCTTGGGTCCTTTTCCTCGTGAAACACGTAAAGACACCCGAGAAACACCGTCGAGCCACGAAAATACTCTCTCGAACCACGAAAATACACAATCGGACACCTTTGCTAAGATGAAGACTTTGCGAAGTTCTCACAAATTCACATTACCCGAAACATGGCGGACGGACCAGACATGGGACATCTCGCGTGAGTCTGGTAAGTCGAACTTGAGGTAAAATAGATCGAGAAATAGGTAATTAAAAGAGGACTGGAACCCGTATTTTATATACGTGAAAAATACGATACCGCGAAACACGTCTGTTTCTCCTTATCGTATTGGATAGGTAGTGATAATACTTACTACGTGAAATTTTGTTTGTGTCCAGTCTCTGTCTATAAAATTCTCGTCTAAACATAACTAAGGTAGTGTTGTGACTCGATTTTCCTTTTCTTGAGACTCTGACATTCACTACTTCGCTTAAAACTGTTTATCGTCGTCGGTACGTTCAGCTGAATTCTTACACGGAGTGCCCGTCAGTAACCACTCTTTTGTCTTAAACAATAACAACAATTTTAGGTGGAGAGAATGTATATAAATAATGGTATGAAATGTGTCGTGTAAACTTGTGATACTAAAAGAGAAGCAGTCACAGAGGACTTTCGAAAAAACAATTCCTTTACACTTTCGAATAATCTGAGGAATTAGAAATAATTCGACAACGAAAACTTTATCAGTTTGATGGGAAATTGTCATCCACCACCAAACAAAACGTTCAACCAAAACTCGTGCAGACACCTTCTAAAACGTTCACAAACACAATACCGTTTATCGTCCAATAACTTCGTATTATTTAATCCTAATCACATAAATAATAGTGGAAATGACAATTATTAGAGTTAAGTGTGTAGTTTTCAGGGTGATAAATTATATTGTCAGTGTATGTAATAGTTCAATACATCAGAATTGGGTGAAGAGGTCTGTAATTCTAAGATTACCTGATCTAAAGACGATATTCTTGTCTGTAGGACCAAGAATTTTCTCTCGTATGTTGACTTCCCTTATACATAAGTACAATGACGTTAACATGAAGTCGATGTTTAAGTGACCCGTTTTACAAAAAGGGGGATTGTTAAATGACATAATGGATGAGTTTACAATACTACAGTCTTCACTGTCATCTATCGATCTCTTATCTACGACTTTCTTTTTAGGTAGTCCATCGTATACAGAGAAACTGTTAAGACTTTCCTGTTTCCTTGTTAGACAAAAGACTCTTCACCCTTTCAGATTTTATATTTAACGTAAAAGGTTTAAGACTTTAT
Organism: Capra ibex; assembly: GCA_006410555.1. NCBI lineage: Eukaryota > Metazoa > Chordata > Mammalia > Artiodactyla > Bovidae > Capra > Capra ibex. The sequence goes on from SJYO01053324.1 coordinate 772,605, forward strand.
ACCGGAATACCTCCTAAAAATTGGTCTATCTAAAGAATACAGATTTTTTAATCGTAGAAATACCTAAAAGTGGATTATAACGATGGATAAAGACAGTCTTAATGTCACCGTCTTTACACGGATGATTCAAAACAAAGTAAGTATAAATGTGACCCTAAAGTTTACACGTTAAGACGAAAACAGATCATCCGTAAGAGAGTACGTCATGACTTGGGTAGAAGAATACTATTATTACGAGTCCTAAGTGACCAAGGTAAAAGTACGAGGGTGTGACACAGAGGATAAAGTCAAAAACCAAGATTCGTCATTTAATGAAAAATCTGAAAAGGTGTAAAGAAAATGATTAAGTGACAATCCTTGTCATAACTTTTGATTTCTCGGGAGGTAACGTTCAATGTTCTAAAAGAAGGTTATGACTTAGGCGGTACTGGTGTCTCCCAGTGATAGAGACGAAACGAAGGGGTGACTGTTTTGTGTCCCAACTTAGTAAGTGAAGGAGGAAGTAAGGGCAGAGGAGAAGAGAGAGGTCAAGGAAGGAAAAAAGGGGTATATACATTTTATTGAAGGTAATAGGTTGATGGTGACCCAAAAGATTCTTAATTCATTATTACATCCTTTTCCCCGATCTCGTCATGAACGCAACATTTAACACGTTACTGACGAGTCATTTACCATAGGTGATAAAGAAGACAAAATAAAGAGAGACGGGTATTAAATAGAAACAGGGTTGGTTGGACGATACGTACTCCCCGTAGGACAAATTTCGTGTCCTAATTCACGTGACACTTACTAAACGATTTGGACAGGTTTATCAAAAGTATAAGGTCATCTCCTTCTTTTTGACGAGAATATGTCTAATTGAGAAAATCCAAGTAAATGAATATTATAATTAACTTGTCATAGTAACACCGGGGGTTTTAGTTATTAGAATTCAGTAAAAGAAGTTATCTAATTAATACAAAATAAGTAACGACCAATTAATTTAAAATTGGTATCTGAACATAAAATAGATCGATATCACTTCTAAATTTTTTTATTTGGTTCTTTTATAAACGATCATAAAAATTTAATTCTATATGTGATCATTGTGTTGATTTTAAATTCATATCACCCGAATTGAACTTACACTCTACTGTTCACAGACTCTGGTTCAGTACCCTAGAGTGTTTTAGTTCGACAGACAGTAACAAGTCACTGAGTCAGTATAGGTCGAGAAACTCTGGGGTACATGACGTCGTGTGGTCCGAAAGGACAGGAAGAGGTAGAGGGTCTCCAACGACTTTGTACAGGTACCTCGACTACTACGGTAGGGGAAGAGGAGGACGACAGGCATCGACAATTTTACACTTATTGTTACACATCCTGGGTTGTACCAGATTTGAAGTGTCAGTCTATTGTTGAATCCTATCACTCTCTGATCCTTTATTCCATAAACAAGACTCCGTTCAAACTTTAAGGACTAGGTTCTGGGTCTCTTCCTTAAGATCTAGGGACTCATCTCCGTGCGCCCGGAAGACAAGACCACAGTTGTCAATCGTCACGTCACTCTCGAGGAGATCACCCCGAAGTCGGAGTGTCTTAACCGAGAACCTACCGTTCTCCCAGGGAAAGTCTATATTGACATACGTCTGTCCCTACTATAAGGTAATGTCTCGACGAACCCCTCTCACAGAATAAGTTCAGTACCGAGATATTAAACAGTCCTCATACTGTCTTTGTTTTCCGTTTTTTCTCGTTCTACCCTTATTACAGTGACAGAAACAATAGAATTTAATATATACACTTACAAGTGGGGAACCCCAAAGACACATTATATAATAACATTTACACATGACATCAGGTCACAGGTTTCAATCTGGTGCGTATAACCAAAGATTCAAGCTACGTCCCACGTCCTACGAACCCCGACCACGTGACCCTACTGGGTCTCCCTACCACACCTCCCC